>JAOTQJ010203555.1:0-19685 GCA_025642045.1 Solanum sejunctum | reverse complement strand
TATATATATATATATATATATATATATATATATATATATATATAGAGAGAGAGAGAGAGAGAGAGAGAGAGAGAGAGTTAGTCTCAGGATGTGATAGAGTGTACTCAAACGAGAAAGAAGTTATGTTGATGTGTTGTAGTATTCATACTATTGAAGGTGAAGTGTAGATGTTGAGTAGGGGAAAAGTCTGCTTTCTATGTGATAGATCTAAATTAGGCTTATGAATTTTAAGTAAAAGTTCATGAGATTCACTGAGTTATGAGCCTTAGTCAGATAAGGAGATATGACTAAACAAGTGAGTGGTACTGAGTTGTAAGGAAGGTGATGCTATGGGTTGAGTACAAGTGCCCCTTAGGTAAGACGAGTGAAACGAGGATAGCTCAATAGATAAGAAGAGACTTGAGATATGCACCCATGATTGTGTAATGATGTGTGAAGCTCTAAGTTATGACTGTTATAAGAATCTAGATAGTATATTTGAGTTGTCAATATGGATTAGGTTGATGTAAGCATTCCTTGTCATCCCGAGCAACTAAGTTGATTGGGACGTATAAGTAGACCATGATGAGTTTTTCCCTTATAGGCTAAGTCTCATATAAATGGTTTATGAGAGCACAGAAGTTGAGCATTAGCAGACAAAAGAAGAAGTTAGGTGGTAAGAGTTGTGGGAAGTGGTTATGTATGCAATTAAGAGAAGCAAATATATAGAGAGATTTCCACAAAGACAAGAGAAAATTGAAAGAGGTATCTTTGAAGAGAGTCTTAATGGATAATTTATTTATGCGACTATAAAATGATTGAAGAGTTTAAGACGCCTATTCTTGCGAATAGTGATTCCTTAATTGTGTGGAGGTATATGGTTATAGCCTAGTAGAGGGAATTGATTTGTAAAACTTGAGAGACGACCCTTGAGCTAATGGGGAGATCGTGATGTGGTAGATTGAAGTAGATTGAATGTTCGATAGTGATAATTTTATTTGGATGAGGCATTAATTTTGCCATCTCATATATTTCTTGTACTTCAATGACAATGATACTCTATCCCTATCTGTTATAAGAATACCATACCCATGGCCTAGTCCCATATACTACTTGTTTATTGTTATTCATGTTGAATTGAGAGGATGAAAAACGATGAAGTCATTTATTTATTTTTATCTTACCCCATGGATTTGAGTGTTTCCACCCCTATGTCGAATGAGATGCAACTTGAGTTTTATACTATGTGTAATTCCTTGAACTCAGAATGAGTCTTGATATATGAAAGAGATTGTACTTCATTATTAACGTTCTCAAATAAGATTTCTTGATTGAATCATGCTAATGATCATTGTTCCAAGTTCTTTAAGTAATCTTGTCTTCCCATGTCTTGATAGAAATGTTTATGAGAATAGAGGAGTGATAGCTCATGAGAGAGAGAGTAAGAGTTCTTCGTTATAATGCTATCTTATACATGCACTGGCTTTTGGCTTGTTATGCCATTGTTGATGGTAGGATGTAGAAATGACGAGTTCTTCTTGGTCTAAATAGTGATGCTGATGGTAGTAGATGATGAGGGTAGATCAGGAGGAGTGAATGAATCCTTATTGCGACATTGGTGTTGTACTTATGTCCTATAGGGATAGAGATAGGAGGGAGAAGAGAGATAAAACCTAATGATGAGTAGTAGATAGGTAAGATTATGTTGATGTGACTCTGAGTGAGAACTCATTGAATGATGGAGGTAGAAGTGCTAAGTAGGCTTGAAGATTCTAAGACAGAGTTCAAGTGGTTAGAGTGATAGGATTGAATGCATGGTTATTATTAAGCGAGTATTGATGACAGACTATCAAAGACTACGGGATAGTGAATTATTGAAAAGGACTAGTGATCTTTTAATGAAAAACCCTTATGGAAGTATAGAGCTAAGTATTGAGGATTAGCTTTGTATGAATATGATCATCTTAAGGGTAGCACCTTGAGGCTCAGAAGTAGGCTTGAATGGAATAAAAGGATGTGGATAAGTAGTGCGTGGCGCATCGCCTCGGCTCACTTAGGCAAATCCCACATCGGCAGAAGAGGGGGAGTTCCTGGGCTATATTAGTAGAGGCTTGGATCTAACTTATGAGGCGCCTTTTGGGGTAACCCAAGAGGACCAATCCATGCGGGTACGTGTGGCATGTCGCCACAGTGTCTAAAGAAGATAATACCTTATAGTGTTAGGCCGGGCCATTACAGTTGGTATCATAGCTGACTCTTGACTCGTCCGGTGGTGGAGCAAACCTCAGCGAGGACGTTGAGTCCCTACGGGGGGTGAGTGCATGGCGCGTCGCCTCAGCTCACTTAGGCAAATTCCACATCGACAGAAGAGGGGGAGTTCCTTGGCTATATTAGTAGACGCTTGGATCTAACTTGTGAGGAGTCTTTTGGGATAACCCAAGAGGACAAATCCGTACGGTTACGCATGGCGCGTTGCCACGATGTCCAAAGCAGACAATACCTCACAGTGTTGGGCCAGGCCGTTATAGTTGAATAGGAGATGTAAGCTTAAGTTGATAGAATAGAGTGTAATGAAGAAGAGCACAATTGATACGAGTTACTGAGCTTGAGATTTATACATAGAGTCTTATATATTGATGGTCCCATTCTTGATTGGAGTTGATGTTTCCTTCCAAAGCCCGAAGGACTGATTGTTAAAGTGTTTAAATGATTCGAATTGATTGAGTTTTAACATTCCATTCGTGCTTGATGCTGAAAATGCCTAAGAGAATATCTCTACTCTTGATCTAAATCGATTTTTATATTCGGGGTAATTTGTGATCGTCTGAATAGGTCGGTAGTTTGATTTGTTGAGTGATTGATAAGAGGATTCTTGATCACTATTCATGCCTAATGATGAGAATGTTGTAGTTAACATCCTTTCCCTTAATCAAATTGATTGTCTTTTCTTGAGTTGATTGTCCTTTCTTGAGTTGATTGTCTATTCTTGAGTCTGAATGGAGATTGTTGATGGTGATGAGGAATCGAAAGATTGATTGATAGATGTGAATGTTGAGATAAGTTTTGAGTCTATTCATGCCTTGATATCCACCTTTACTCATCATTCAAGGACGAATGATCCCAAGGGAAATATGATACAACGCCCGTTAAAATTATCAAAATACCCCTATAATAGAGATATGCGCATAATGCATTTACCGATGCTCCAGTTGTGAATCAATGACCAGATATGTATTCAGCATGAAAAATTGAGTGGGAAAATAATCTCTTTCTAATTTTAGAGCCACGGATCAAAAAATAATTTTTTGATCCAAAACCAAATTCCAGTGAGGATGCGCAATAGAGCCTCAATGTAGACCTGTCGTAGATACACACTTATATTTTCTTCAAATTTTAAATCACTTGAGGGGCATTCCAATCAATTCCCAACCCCTTCTTAAGTTTAATAAGCGAATATAAGAGATTTTTTAGATCAAGTCAAGTCCAAAGAACTCCTACCAACTAAATTTTCGTATGAGTTGATAGAAGTGTCAACTTCAAATGAATATATCTCCTAAAGAATAATGCGTTTGTTTATCATTAATATATCAAATCAAATATATTTGAATTAGCTTTCTAACGCATCTGATTTCACCTTAATCTGATTTTGGAGTAGAACGTTATGACCATTTTACTGAAGACCTGCAGAACTGTCTAAAGGTGCTTGACGGCTCCGTGTTGCGGACCCAACGTGGACCCTTTTTGGATGAGCTAAATGACGTTTTATATTTTTATTTTGAGGTTACTTTTATCCTAAAACCTTTGGGGTTCTATTTAAGGTCCCAAAATGCATAAAACGTTAGTTTTCATAACCAAAAACCCTCTCCTTCACTCCTAAATAAAAACTCTCGAGAATCCTCAAGAAAGTCATCATGTTAGGATTAGCTTTCAAGATTTATCCTCAAGGTGAGTTACTCTTCCTAAATTTCAAGCTACCCAAGATAGATTTCTTTATCTATTCATGAATTTCTAATAGAACCTTAAACCATAACCTAGGGTTTCAAGAATATGAATTTTAGAATCCCAAGAAAGGATTTATTGGTTCTTCTTCTTCAAGAATTAGGGTTCTTCATCAAGAACTCTAAAGATTCTAAATCAAGAATTCAAGAATCAGAGGGAAGTTCTTCAAACAGTGTCTTTCCAAGTTCTTCCACTCTAAAAGAACTACTGAGATCTAGGATTTTCTCCAAGAAAGCTAGTATTCATCATATTTCGATGGTAATATCAACTTTCTAGGTATGTAAGGTTAAACGATTCTATGAGATTGTTCTTTCATGTGCCCCATAGATAGTCTTAGATGAGGGTTGAAGGTTCTTGAGTCTATATGCATGATATTTTGATTATATTCTTGAAAACTATATTAAATGTATGTATTTTCCCATGTTGATGATCATCATATACTTGTTTGTTGAATTGAATATTTTACATGAATTATTGCATAAACCCTACTTATTATTTCTTAAATATTGCATTAAAGAAGATAGAAATTGAGTCCAGATCCTTGATTGAGAATGTGATTGTGATTGTGATTGAGATGTGAGAACGATGATGAGTTGATAGAACTTGATAGTCCCATGAGTTTCTATAAATGAACTCTAATGATTTGTCTATTTGATTATTCCCTAATAATCGTTCTAGTCCTTGAGATATTATTGAGATGTTGATTGATGAGATGATTAGAGTCTCTTTGAGACTGATTGAATGATGAGAGCATTAGAGTCTCCATGAGATTAATTGAAAGATCGTGCCCCCATGAGGCTGATTGAGATGACTGGATTAAGATAGTTTGATTGGATGGATTGTTTTATGGGCATTGAGTTATGGGAGGAGTATCGAGCACTGAAAGAGTAAGAGTTAAACCAACTCATACTCGTCAAACTATGTAGTCAAACGTAGGTGAGAATTCAGACCATCACATCATATTATATTGAGGTCCCCTCTGATGAGAAGTCCCTAAAATCAATAGAGGACATATAGATTTGCTCTCTCTATTTGGACTTGTCGATGTGGTATCGATTCATTCTCTACCTGGCATGTATAGAACGGCTGTGACAACATCAGCATTATTGCTATACAAGCACTGGCTCATAAGTAATTGTTGTCGAATAAGAGAAACTCTCAGAAAGTTCCTAAATTGAGTACTCTGAGTCGAGATGAGATGAGATGAGATGAGTCCCTATGAGTCAAGATGAGATAAGATGAGTTGAATTGAGTTCCTTTGAGATGAGTCCCTCTGAGATGAGTCTGATTTGATTTATAAGTTGATTAGTTGATGGGTTACTTGTCTACTCTTTATTTTTCCTTTAGATAGACATTTGACATGTTGATTGATTTCTGTATTGAGTTGATATTGTTTCTATATTATTTTATTTGTTTCGATTTCACTAAGATATTTTACATGCCAGTACATTTCACGTACTAATGTCCCTCGTTGGGACTACATCATTTCATGATGTAGATACAAGATTTGGAGATCGTCAACTGGTGCATCGTTGAGGATTTAAAATGTTCAACTAATTGGTGAGCCTCCCATACTCTGGAGGATTCATTATATTTATTTCGTCTTGCTTGAGATTTAGATTGATTAGCTTTATTTTGATTGAGGTAGCTATGGGTCTGTAATTGGCACCACTTGATAGTGATAGAGGCTTCATACAATAGAGTCAAATGTTGATGTTAAGACTTATTGAGCTAGTTTCTTTCTACTAGCGTTTTAATTTATAATATTATTTTTGAGACTAGATGATGATGTGCCCATTTACTTTCTTATGTCTTCCGCTGATTAGTAGAATATATGAATGAACGAATGTGATGAGGCCAAGTGGTTCACTTGGGGACTAACAATAGTCTTTGGGTGCCGGATATGTCTAGGGTAGCCTCCCGGGGCATGACACTATCCTGGGAGAGGATACTCATTCTTTGTTGTGACCTTGATCAGTTGCCGGTAGTCTATGCACATTCTGAGAGAACCCATCATTCTTATGCATGAATAGGACAGGAATACCCGAAGGAGAGACACTAGGACTTATGAAACTTTTCTCTAAGAAGTCTTTCAATTATTCTCTCAATTCTTTCAACTCATTGCGTACAATTCTATAAGGTGGAATTGAAATGGTTTGGGTCTCAGGGAAAACATCAATCCCAAAGTCAATCTCCCTGTCAGGAGGGACTCTAGATAGATCATCAGGAAACACCATAGGAAACTCATTCACAATCGGGACTGACTCAAGTGTAGAAGATTCAACATCATCGGATTTGACTCACACGAGATGGTAAATACAACCTTTGGAGAGCAACTTCAAGGAACAACTTTCTGGCTGTAAGATAGGAGATAAACTTTCCCTTAGGTGCAACAGAACTCCCTTTCCACTCTAGAGTAGGCTTATTAGAAAATTGAAACTTAACAATTCGAGTTCTACAGTCAACAGAGGCATAACAGGCGTGAAGCCAATCCATGCCAAGTATCCCATAAAAGTCAACCATCTCCAATTCTACCAAGTCAACTAAGGTATCTCCATGGGTACTACACAGTCCCCGTAAACCCTCTCAAATAAGATAGACTCACCAGTAGGAGTGGAAACAACAAAAGGTTTAAGCAGATACTCTAGGAGAGTCCCAAATTTACTAGCCACATAGGGAGTCACAAAAGATAAAGTGGCACCTGGGTCAAACAATGCGTAACAATCAAGAGTGAAGACTCGAAGCATACCAATAACAACATCTAGTGCAGCCTCCTGATTCTGTCAATTACCCATAGTATAAAGACAATTTGTCCCGCCTCCTGTACCTATAGTAGTAACCCTCTGATGATTGCCAGCTGGGGGTGCTGCGGAGGACTGTGCTTTGCTGCTCCCTTCACCTCGCATCCTCTTTGGACACTCAAACTAGAAATGACCAGTCTATCCACATGAACAACAAACATCCTTAACCACAAAAAAATCACCCAGATGAAGCTTAGCACACTTGTCCCAAGGTGGTTTTCCCTTGGCACCTTGGGTCACACTAGCTTGAGATTGAGCACCCTGAGCCCTGTAATTCTGGGAACCAATAGACTTCTGACCATACCTTTTCAGTTGGACGGTCATACTCACTACAGAAGGTGCATGAAGAGATGATTTTTTTGAAAGTAGGAGTTATTACCCTTATTCGGTCTCTGCTGGCTAGGCTCATGCCCAATTGATTTTGCCCTCCTGTTCATCTGCACTTCTCTATCTCTTTTCTTATCCTCCACTATTTGTTAGGCATATACCATCATCCTAGAGATGTCCATGCCGGGGGTTAGCAAAGCTGCTTTGCACTCCTTCTGCACATGCCTGCCCTAGCTAGACACAAACTTTCTCATCCTTGCCCTCATGTTTTCGACCATCTTCGGAGAATATTTGGACAACTTAATAAACTTGAGACTGTACTCAACGGTCATCTATCCTTGCTTCAAGTTCATAAACTCATCAACCTTCGCCTTCCCCAACTCTTGTAGAAACAAATGGTTAAGTAAAGCAACTTCAAACTCCTCCACTCCGTAGGCTCAACATCCCCACCTCTACTATCCTCCCATTGGTTGTACCAGACGTTAGCAACATCCTTTAGCTGGTAGGAGGCAAGCTCAAATCCTTTAATCTCATTGGCGTGTATAGCTTTCAAGACCTTACACATCTCGTCAATAAAGTTCTGCAGGTCCTTCTCAACCTTCAACCCCATATATACTAGTGGGTTCATCCTCAAGAAATCTCTAAGTCGGGTTGCAGCTGAAGACACCTGTGAGTTAGAGCTAGGAGCTTGATGACCTCGACTGTTACCTTGGGAGGCCACCAGCTGACTTAGCATAGTATGGCTCCTTTAAACTCTGGCTCTACAGTGGATGATGGCTGGGGTTTTGCAGGGGGAGCGTGTCGGACCTTAGCAGTCCTAGCAAGCCATCCCGGTCTCGTTGTCTCTATCTGAACCAGGACCTCTAGTTGGGCATCCTCAGCAATTGGAGCTGAGGCATCTCTCTGAGCAGCTGTTTTCTTTGGGAACATTATCTGTAAACATGGAATGCATGAATTAAAATGACATTTCCATAGAGTTAAACTCTATCGCACGAACTTAGATCATAGAAGAAAGGTATCTCTTCCTAATGTCCTATAGCCTCCTGGTTATGAAGTATGGTGCACAACACACCCATAAACAAGACTCGACTAGAGAAGACTTCACAAACTCCCTAGGACACTCAAACTCTATGCTGTGATACCAAGTTTGTCATGCCCCGGGAAGGTATCGTAGACATAACTGGCACTTGGAGACTATTGCTAGCCCCCAAATGAACCACCTAGTCTCATCACATTCATTTAATCAACTGAGAAGCGGAAGATATGAAAGATAATAAACTTAAATATCAGTGGACTATAATATTACTCATCTAAAGTCCATCACATGAAATAAGATTAACGAAACGAACTGAGTTAAAAAAAAGGAAATAGGAAAAGAAACCCCAACATCAACCATCATCTGTCCTTGTCTATGAACCTCTATACTACTATCTAAGAAGGTTCCATGATAGGCCATGGCTACCACAACACAATGAAATAACTCAAACAAATAAAAGAAAGAACCATCCTTCGAATATAGGGGAAGACTCGACTCACCACTATCTGGAACTCAGGAACCTCAAAACCTTAATGATTCGCCTGCTGAAGTCCTCTGTCTACTGAATCTGCATCACAAAATAATGCAATGCTAAAAAGTCATTATTACCTGCAATGTACTATATGCAAAATGGGCTGAAGTAAACAATATAGGTAAAAAAAACATGAAATGACCTTAGCTCATCAGTTACTCATTCTCAACTCAGGATAAGGAAATAGGGCTCTATCATATCACCATTAATCAAGACTCATAATATCACATCAACCTCAGAGTATTATCAATATGAAACCTATCTGAAAGTTTCTCTAACTAGCAACCACCACCTAAAAATAAGTAGTGATACAATGAAGAGATGTCGTTGCCTCATTCATCCAGTACCTTATCAGGGTAAAAGATGAGTCTGTCAGTAGGTTCATAAGTCTGTCAAGTCCTCTTTTTGGACAAAGGAAACATCCTCTTTCACGGTCCCATCCTTTCCTACACTAGCCATATAGTTAATATGTGCGAGTGGGACTCACTCTTACCCATTTTGATGCTCAATACTCCTCCCATGACTCAACTTGTTCATAGACTATCAATCAATCAAGATTTTCCATCACCTACCCTCTTCAGGCAAGAAACCTCAACTTATCTCATCATCTATCAACTCAAAGAGTAGGATCATTCCTTCAAGGTTAAATTCAGTCCCATTTAGACTCTAAGGACACTAATTTTATTAACATCAGTCATCCACTACCCAAATAATCAAGGTTCTAGATATTACCCCTAAGTTCATTTGTGAAGTCTTTAGTTAATGGAATCATACAGGGTATACACATAATCATGCAATAATTCACTTAAACAATTAATTCAGATTATGATGATCATTAATTTAAGAAAATATATAGAAATTAAAGATAGCTTTGCAAATAACATCTAAGAATTCACAGTCAAGACCCACTACATTAAACTATCAACCTAATTCAATCAAAATGCACATTTTAAAACAATTCCATGTTCTAGGTAGCCTTTACATACATAGGATGAAGATTGTACTAATCTTCAGCAAGAAATCAACCTTCAACCGTACAACTCCAAGCCCTCTCTTCTTACTTTGTAAGAATTTACGCACTTGAACTTAGGAGAATATAGATTTTTGAAACCCTTCGTACGAATAAAAGGAGTTAAAATATGTTTTGGGACTTAAAATAAGGTGGGAAATGATCAAAAGGCCCTTCTTGTAAGAGAATTAAAAACTTACATTGCGCAGACACAGGTCTGCGTCGTGCAAGGAGCGCAGACATGTACATTTTCATGATTTTTCGAGATTTCAAGTTCTGCAGAAAAATTGAATAAAAATGTAAGTGTCACTCTGTGCCCTATTCGTGTCGCGCCAGGGGCACGGACTGACAGTGTTTCTGGGTTAATTAGCAAAAATTATTTTTCAACCCGATTTCTCTCAAATCGGGTCGAGACCATTTTTTCCTTTGATTTTTTGCGAAGATCAAAAATTTGGTCTCAATTTTTTCATCAGAGATTTGAAAGACGCGTTATGCGTATAATTATGTTCTAGGGGTATTTTTGTAATTTTATGATGTGTTACAATTTTAATATAATACGCATGTTTTAGTATCACTGTAATTCAAAAAAAGAAGTTGCTCAACATAATTTTGAAATATAGAGAGCTACAGTTTGAATTTTGTCATATCCGGTCAAGTTCTACTATTTGATTATCAAATATTTTTCCTATTTAATCAAATATTTTTCCTATTTGGTTTATAATATCTAATAGAACATCATTTAAAAATCATCACTTATTTAGAGAAAAAAGTTACTCAGCACAATTTTGAAATATAAGCAGGTATCGGTGGGAGATTTGTCACATCCAATCAAGTTACTAAGTGACTGATAGTTATTTTTCCTATTTTAGTATAAAATATCTACTAAAAGTTCAATTAGAAATCATGAGATTCGAGAAAAGAAGTTACTGGACATAATTTTAAAATTCATAGAGGTGAAAATTCAAGTTTTGTCATATTCAGTCAAGTCTTACTAAGTGAGTGTTGGTTATTTTTTCTATTTTAGTGTATATCCTATCTAGATATTTAAAATTTAAAATTTCATCCAAATATGGAATCTTCATAAATTAAAATGGAAATGACTCTAAAATAGTTATAGCCTATATGATCAATATCACTTTATATAAGTAAGACCACAACAAGCAATTTTGCATTTGTCTTCGCATAAAAATTCAAGAATTTTCATCATCGTTTTCTCCCTCAGAACTAGAAGTGTGAGTTCTTTCTATTTTATATGGAGTTCCTCTTTTATTCATAGATATAGTTTAGTGATTTTATATGTTTGTGTATGTATTAGTTCAGAGTTAAGATGATGATAGAAGAATGTGCAAACAATATTAAGATGATTTCGAAAGATATATAGATATATATTTTAAAGTCAGTTTTCTTTATATAAAATAGTTAATGTTTTTAATCGATATACACACCTTAACACTAGAAAGATTATCTTGATTCCTCTTTTCTTTTTATCTAGTAAAACTATCTATGCCTTATATATCCCTTGATTAACTAGATTGTTTATATATCTTATAGCATAGATGATATAACATAGATGGCTTTATTTTCTCATTTACAATTGAGTTTTGTCTAATTCTTTTGGTGATTTAATTTTATGAATGAATTTTTTTATGATGAGGAAAAAAGAGAGAAAAAATTACCTCGATAAAAATAAAGAATCCTCTTTAGATTGCTAAAAAAATTAATCAATTATAATTTTGTCAAAAATGAACTTTTTCATCCAGGATTTCTTTTTTATATACACCGATAAACATGGATGAAGCTCAAAATAATTACATGAATATTGATGATCAAGGCTGTTATTCCTCTACTCTACCATTGGGCAATGAATTTGAGTTTGCTGAAAAAATAGACCTGTCAAAAATCTTTTATTTTGGTGAAGAAAACACAAATCATCTACCAAATATATTTGATTTTGGTGAAGAAGAAGACCTCTCAAAAATATTCGATTATCCTAAAAAGCATTCTATGAGCACTAGTATTATTCCTAGCATCTCAATAGAAAATTCTTCTCCAGATCATCTTCAAAATTTTGAGACAGTTTCAGAATTACCTAACATTATTCCTAGGAGAAGCAATCTGTGGTCACCATCAACTGTCCTATAGATGAAAACTCTTCAAGAATAACTCATCAGATTAACCACGATGATGATGTTGACTATTCTTTATCCTACATATATTCCATGGGATTAAACAATACTATGTTGCAAGATGGAGGAGGAACAACTAGTGATGTGATAAATCAAGAATATCGTGGAATCTCTACCCCTATGCCTATTGTTGTGGAAAAATAAGATGACAAATGACACGATCCTCTAACAATCTCTACCAAGAATCCCAATTTTAGAGAAATTCAAAAAAGAGTCATCATTGAAACTAAAGTTCGCCATGATCAATCTTTGAAAATTTTAGGTGACTTTGAGAAAGATCAAGATAATCCTAACGCTAAAGACCCCCCATACGCCAAAAGATCCATATTTCAAAAACAGTTTCATGAAGTCAACTTATCATTCTAGTTTTAAAATATTAAATCAAGAAAAGTTGATGATCCTCAATCAAGAAAGTGACTTCATGAAGCCAAAATTCTTTATGAATAATCCACATGGAATTTCAATAAGTCTGAGCACAAAGGAACAAGAAAAGCCTTGACCAGTGGCATGATCTTCCAATGATCGATGCCACATATTCTGACTTTGGAGAAAGTATAAAGTCAGTTGATGCTTGACAACGATAGCTATGGAATTTTGAGTTCCTTGGATAATGAATTCCAACAAAAGAATTTCCTTCCCCCTTTCATTTCTAATATATATATATATATGTTTGATATGCCATTTTTTAATATTAATTAAGACATTCTTTAACTTTTCTTTAGTCAATTCTTAGATGTAAGTAAACTTTTTGTTCTTTTCATTTTGGTTTGGCAGTGCCAATGAAGGTCAGATAAGAAGGTCACCTAATAGGAAAAGCTCAAGATACCAACTGTTTGGGAGAGAAATTAATCCAAACAATCATGGATCAGATAGGCATGTTTTCTCTTTTTTATTATCCAAATTCTCATCAATATGTCAATTTAGGGAAAACATTATAATATATATATATATATATAGCTTGACTCCTTATATTTTGTATTACGAAGAACATCCCTTAGTCCCATGTTCCCCTTTTTGTGGTAAATGCTTACTAATGGTGTTGAGATGAAAGTCCCAAGTCCCTAATCACCCCGTAGCGCAAGTCATACTTACCCACCCCTTACAAATTATTTACTATGTGATTCATTCACGTCTTTTTCCCTATATCATCCCCATAACATGAGTCCAAAGTCCCGTTTCCCCTAGATATTATGTGTTATATGTTTGTTGTTTTTCATGATTTCGTAAACCAAGGATGTGCTTACATGCTTATGAGGCTTGTTTAGGATCCCACTCGGGTCCTATCTACTATGTCGCATCTAGGTCCTAGGCTTGGGTCATGACAAGCTTGGTATCAGAGTACTAGGTTTGTAAATGGTCCTCAAAAAGTTCAACGCACCGCGTCAAGTAAGGTCTTTTGTTCATGGTTGTGAAGCGCACCACAACTATGAGCGAGAGGCTTTGAGGCGTTATTGGAAATGGTTCAATTCTTTATACTCTACTTCCCGCTCTAGAATTAACATAAGGTTTCCTACCTATAACGAGTGGGATTTTGCTCTTTTAGATTATGCCACCAAGATGTATGGCACGAAGAGCTCCCACTCTCAAGGATGAGCCTCCAGCCCCACAAGTTCCTCAAGCGGAAGGAGAAGGGGTCACCCAAGCTGAATACAAGAATGTGGTCACCTTTTTGGCAAGGGTTATGACTAATCAAGAGGCTCAAGCTCCTCATGTTCTTACACCGGCTTCTAGGGTAAGGGATTTAACAAGGATGAATCCCCCAAAATTCCATGGCTCAAATGTGGAGGAATACCCCTAAGAATTTACTGATGAAGTGTATAAGGTCTTTGCTATCAAGGGGGTAAGTTCGGAGGAAAAAACGGATCTAGCGGCCTACTAACTCAAGGGCCTCACTCAAATATGTTATAACCAATTTAATGTGGAAAGAGTTGATAATGAGCCTATTCTATGGGAAGAATTCAAAGTTGCCTTTATTGATCACTTCTTCTCGATTAATCTAAGAGAAGCAAAGTTGATAGAGTTCATGAATCTTAGTCAAGGATCTATGAGCATAAGGGAGTATTCCCTTAAGTTCAACAATCTCTCTAAGTTTGCTTCTCACTTGGTTGCTGACCCTCGAGAAAGGATGCATAAGTTTGTGTCGGCTATAATGAAGAGTGCGATGTTGTCGTGCTTATTAGGGATATAGATATATCGTGGCTCATGAACTACGCCAAACAACTTGAAGGGGTGAAACTTAGAAAGAGAAGAATAGGGGAACCCAAGGGGGCTCGACTTGATGGTGGATTCCAATGTACTAATGGTGGTAGTTTCTAACAAGATCGCATTTTAAGGCTAAGGGTCCTCCAATGCCTAAGGTCAGAGGTTTATAAATGATAGGGTTCCAACCCAAGGGCTCAAGGCGGTAATGAAGGTCAAATTTCTCCTAGGTGTGGCAAGTGTGGTATGTATGGATCTCATGAGTAGGGTCTTTAAACCCTACCTCAATATATGTGTTGGGGTATTTTTCGACGACATCTTGATTTATTCTCTAATAGAGGAGGATCATGCAAAACATTTGAGGTTGGTGTTGCAAAAACTGAGAGAGGAAAGTCTCTTTGCTAAATTTGACAAATGTGAGTTCTAGTTGAATGAAGTTGCATTCTTGGGTCACGTGGTGTCAAGTGATAGGATCAAGGTGGACCCAAAGAATACAGAGGCAAAGGAATTGGTCGAGGCCCTTAACTCCAATGGATATTAGGATCTTCTTAGGTTTAGTTGGGTACCACCAAAGGTGCATGAATGGGTTCTCCTCAATTGCTTCTCCTTTGACCAAATTGAACTAAAATAAGGCAAAATTTGTATAGCCCAATGAGTGTGAAAAAAGTTTTTAGACCTTAAAGGACAAACTTATATCTGCTTCTATTTTTGCCCTACCAGAGGGGTTAAAGGAATTCGTGGTGTATTGTGTTACTTAAAGAGTCGGATTGGGGTGCTGCTCATGTAAAATGGCAAATTCATTGCTTATGCTTCCAGGTATCTTATGGTGCACGAGTGTAATTATACTACCCACAATCTTGAACTAGCGACCATGATATTTGCCTTGAAGATATAGTGTCACTACATGTATGGGGTTCATGTGGATGTATTCACTGACCATAAGAGTCTCCAATATGTATTCACCAAAAAGACTTAAATTTGAGACAAAGAAGATGGCTAAAGTTCCTTAAAGACTATGACATAAGTGTATATTACATATTCGAGCAAAGCCAATGTGGTGGCTGGCACCTTAAGTCAGGTATCCGTGGGTAGTATGACTCACCTTGAGGATGGCAAGAGGGAATTAGAAAAAGAGGTCCATCGATTGGCTAGGTTGGGAGTTAGATTGAATGAAGTGGAAAATGGAGGCGTGGTAGTTGTTGATGGTTCTAAATCTTAATTGGTTGAAGAGGTCAAGTCCAAGCAAGATCTTGATGCCACATTGTTGGAGTTGGAGTCATTGGTAAAAGATGCCAAGGTAGTGGCTTTCTCCTAAGTAGGAGGTGGTGTTTTTCAGTACCAAGGTAGTTTATCTGTGCCCAATGAAAGAGTTGATTTTAAAAGAATCCCATAACCCTCTTACTCTGTTCATCATAGTTCTACCAAAATGTATAAATAATTGAGGGAAATGTATTGGTGGAGTGGAATGAAGAGAGACATTGCCAAATTTATAGTCGGTTTCCTTACTTGCCAATAAGTTAAGGCCGAGCATCAAAGTCCAGATGGTTTAACCCAAGACATAGAGATTTTTACTTAGAAGTGGGAAGATAAGTATGGACTTTTTAATTGGATTGCCAAAGACTGGAAGGCATTTCAATTCCATTTGGGTTATGGTTGATAGAATGACGAAGTCACTCACTTCCTACTTGTTAGAACTACCTATAGTTCCAAAGATTATTCCAAGTGGTATATTCATGAGTTGGTAAGACTGCATGGGGTTCCACTGGTGATTATTTCGAATCACGATGCTCAATTCACATTGCACTTCTGGAGGTCCTTCCAAAAGGGACTTGGAACTAAAGTAAAGCTTAACACGACATTTTACTTGCAAAATGGATGGCCAAGCAAAATGGACTATTCAAACTCTCGAGGACTTTCTTAGGGCTTATGTCTTGGAATTTAAGGGTAGTTGGGATGACCACCTTCTGCTCATTGAGTTTTCTTACAACAATAGCTATAACTCGAGCACCAGGACAGGTCCTTTTGAAGCCCTTTCTAGGAGGCATTGTAGTTCCCCGATTGGTTGGTTTAAAGTGAGAGAAATGGTTTTGTTGGGTCCAAATCTAGTTATGGAAGCATTAGAGAAGGTGAGGATGATAAGATAAAGGTTGAAGGTGGCTCAAAGTTGACAAAAGTCCTACGCTAATACTAGAAGGAGAGACCTTAAGTTTGAGGTTGATGATTGGGTTATTTTAGGATTTCACTAATGAAGGTTGTGGTTCATTTCGACAAGAAGGGAGAGTTAAGAATTAGGTACAAAGTACCTTACTGTATCTCGAGGCATATCGGTATAGTTGCATATAAACTAGAATTGCCCATGGAAATGAATATGGTTCACCTAGTGTTTCATGTCTCTATATTGAGAAAGCATATTGGGGAACCTAGTTCCATCGTGCCCATAGAGATGGTGAATGTTGAAGATACCTTGACTTATGAGGAGGTCCTAGTGGAAATATTATATAGGCAAGTTAAGCGGTTGAGAAATAATGAGATAACATCCATCAAAGTCCTTTAGAGGAACTAACATGTAGAAAGTACCACATGGGAAGCCGAGGCCAATATGAAGAAATGATATTCTAATCTCTTCCATTCTGATCAAGCTTGACGTAATATGATCTTCCTTAGGATATCTTTTCATTGCATACCATTCTCATGACATTTATGCCTGTTTATGTGGTTTTGAGATTTGCATTATAAGTACTATTTGAATCATGATTTTAGGATTTAAATAGTACATGTATGGTGTTTTGTATATGGTGCTTTGGCATGTGGTGCATAAATCTATTCTGTAGGGCTTGCCTTAGCACATTCGGGGATGAATGTTCCCAAGGGGGAGATATTATATGACCCCACTATGAAAAGTATGAAAGGTTAGGAAGGAAAGAAAGCCTTGGAAAATCTGAAACTGTGAGATTTTATGAAGGGGTTTATAACCCATAAGTCAAGGTACGACTCATAAAGTGGATTTGTGAAACCTGGAAGACTTGGTGAAATTAGGAACCTTCTAAAGTTCAAATCTATGACTCATTAGATGACTCGTAAAGTCCTATATAAGTCATAGACCATATCATAGAGTGAGAAACAGAGAAGGGCGTCTCTGAGAGTCTATCAAATGGACTATTATCTATGACCCATAAAAGGGCCTACAAGTTGTAAGTTCTGTCATAGAGGGAGGACCAGAGGAAAAGGGATCACTAATGTTTGGATGAGGGCCATTAGATGAAACCCCATCTATGGCTCATCGAATGGTCTAGGCTAGTAAATGGGGTCTCGTAGACCTGTCCGTCCAATTTTAATGAGGGGCAATTTGGTTATTTCATGGAATTCTATACCAATACCATGTCCTTTTGACCTCCAAAAGGGCCCCTTATCAGCCTTATGCCCTAGTTCCTACTCATTTCTCCACCCATTCCTAAAATTTCTAAGTCCTAATCCTTGCAAGTTCTCTCAAGACTCCAAGCAAGAAGGTGCAAGCTAAAGTTTTGATTTTCTCACCTCCAACTCAGATTTCCTCTTCACTAGTTTATAAGGTATGTGCGTTTGATTGTGAGGACCTATCCCTCACAAGCTCAACCCCTTTCTTTCCCAAGTCTCTTTTCCAAAGTTGTACGTATTTGTATAGATTTTATGAACTGTTTGCATGAAATGAATATGAAGAAACTATGATTATATTTTGACTAGCATTATGTTATATGTCCTTGTATAATATTATGAGATGACAAGTCATTAGAAATATGTGATTTAAGATAAGGGTTTATGATCCCCTAACTATACATTGCCATGATAAAATGGGTTATTTTGCATGATTTGAAAAAGGGGGTTTTCTACTCTCCTCATGTCTAAAAATGTTGTTCTTGTATGATTTTGAGCATAAATGCATGCCCACCATAGTTTGCTAAATTATGAATCAAGCTTCTTAAGTAGACAAAGGCTTTATGGCAAGATATGTGATCTACGAATAATATAGATTGTGAATGGCTATTATGTATGCTATGAATTATGAGATATTGCAAAAGTTTTGAAAGTTATGATCCCTATCTTTGATATGATGAAGCCTTGGTTTTTATGAGCTACTCTATGATCTATGAAAGTACTAAAATGCTTTGCATATTAGGATAATGAGAATAATTTGAGTATTCCTTGGAATTATGACCTAGCATTGAATGGATCTTGGTAAATAACCATTGTCCCATAACTATGTTGCCACCATAGGATTGTGAACTAGCTAATGGATCTATATAGCTTAATTTGCTTGATTGACCAAAATGGGTGATTTTCCGATATGGCACATGTGACTCATATACCAAAATAGGAGATGTTCTTGTAAGTTTAATAAAATATGTATATCGAAATTGGTAATGTTGTCATAAGGCAAGTGTTTGATTTACCCTGGTAAGGTAGGCCACCTTTTATTTTGATGTGGGGTGAACTCCGGGATTCCAGTTAGTAGCTCACTTGGTCTTATTTGTCAGTTATGGTCTTTTCCCATCTATGAATGATATGTTTTATGGTATAACAATCGGCATGCATGTTTTGAATAAGGCATTGAGCATTTATCTCATATTGAGCTTATATCCATTGATTATGATTATGCATATTTCTTAAATTGTCTTACGTTCTTTGTTGCATTTGCACCCCGCATACTTAGTATGTTCCAAGTACTAACACATGCTCTTTGCCTACATGACCATCCTTCTCTTCAAGGCTAGATGTTCTGGCTGGAGATTTGCTTGGTGAGTCCTCCACATTTGGGGACAATATTCCACTTAATTTTGTGCCTTGTTTAGACTCATTTACTTTTGGATACCATCTTTTGAGTGTGAGCCAGGGAGATGTCTTAGACCCCGACCTATTTGAAATTTGGAGGTGATGTTGGATATTGTGGTGGTTGTGTAACATTGAGCATGACTCCTTATATATTGTATTACAAAGAATGTCCCTTATGTCGTAAATGCTTGCTGATGGTGTTGAGATAAAAGTCCTAAGTTTCTAATCACCTCATAGCATGAGTCATACTTACCTGCCAATTAGAAATTATTTCTTATATCATTCATGCATATCCTTTTCCCCATATCATCCTCATAGTGTGAGTCTAAAGTCCCATTTCCTCGAGATATTATGTGTTATATGATTGTTGCTTTACATACTTCCACAAACCAAGGATGTGCTTACATACTAATGCGACTTGTTTGGGATCCCACTAGGGTTCCATCTGTTATGTCACGTCTAGGCCCTAGATTTGGGTCATGACAACTAGACTGTTGAGTTGGGATTAGATGTTATGTTGGCTAGTTTTCTTTCATACTAGTCTTGCCTAGTTTATGAATGAGTTGTTTGGTCTTGGCCCTATTTTTATCAATTGTCATTTCCTTTCTTTACATATTTTTATACATTGATGTATTCTATTTATTAGACCCCGTTTTTTTTTTAAATTAAGGATAATTATCCAATTGGGAAATATTGTTGTGGATGTCGTATAATTTGAACTTAAATATATTTACGGTGCATGATTAGAGTATCAAGTGAATTTGGCGTGCATAATTAAGTTTGAGTTGAAAGTCCTCGATTGGATAAAAAT
>JAOTQJ010203534.1:0-19686 GCA_025642045.1 Solanum sejunctum | reverse complement strand
GGCCCAACGAGCACCCGCACTCAATCATTCAATCTTTCCCTTTGCCTATAAATAGGTTAGTATGTATACTTGTAAGATATATGTAAAATCTCTCACTTTCTCTTTGTTAATAAAAATCATATTCCTACTTGGAAGTGGGAAGAGATTAACATGGATTTTGTGGTTGGGTTGCCTAAGACTAGAAAATACTGTCTCTATTTGGGTTGTTATGGATAGAATGATAGAGTTGGTTCACTTTCTAGCTGTCAAAACTACTTATGTTGCCAAAGACTATGCCAAGTTATACATCCATAAGTTTGTTAGATTTCATAGGGTGCCCTTTCTATCATTTTAGATCATGGTGCTCAATTCACTTCTCATATTTGGAGGTCATTTCAAAGAGGTCTTGGTACCAATGTTAAGCTTAGCACGACTTTTCATCCTCAAATTTATGGTCAAGCCGAGAGGACTATCCAAACACTTGAGGATATCCTTAGAGCTTGTGTTTTAGAGTTTAAGGATAGTTGGGATGAACATCTTTCACTCATTGAGTTTGCTTACAACAATAGCTAACACTCAAGCATTGGTATAGCTCCCTTTCAAGCTTTATATGGTAGGCATTGTAGATCCCCAGTTGGGTTGTTTGAAGTAGGTAAGATGGCTTTGCTAGGTCCGAGTTTTGTCATGGAAGCCTTGGAGAAGGTGAGGTTGGTAAGGGGGAGATTAAAAACAGCGTAAAATAGACTAAAGTCCTACTCTGATGTGAGAAGGAGAGAACTCGAGTTTAAGGTTAGTGATTGGGTGTACTTAAAAGTCTCACCCATGAAGGGTGTGGTCCGGTTTGGCAAGAAAGGAAAATCGAGCCCAAGGTTTGTGGGTCGTTATTTAGTCTTGAGGAGGGTTGGTAAGGTTGTGTATGAGTTGGAGTTGCCTATGGAGATGAATATAGTTCATCTGGTCTTCCATGTATCCATGACGTAAAAGTGTATAGGTGACCCAAGTGGGTGTTGTAAAAGATAATTTGACCTACGAGGAGGTCCTAGTGGAGATTTTGGATAGATAGGTGAAGAGGTTGAGAAACAAAGTTGTTGCTTCCACCAAGGTCCTTTAGAGGAATCAACAATTTGAAAGTGCCATATGCGAAGACGAGGTGGATATGAAAAAGTGATACCCATATCTCTTCCACTCTACTCAAGCACAAGGAACTGATTTAAGTCCCGTACATGATTTTAAGCCTTAAGTTTTAGCCCTTATGTTATTTTTCACGCATTCATGTTTAGTTTAATAAGTTCATGGAGATTCTTGATATTCATATTGTGATTTTTGAAATGGTGTTTAAATGTATTTGCTGCATTCATGTCTGGTAAAAATCTTCACGCTTACTTCTCTTATGCATCTTTCTTTGGTATTCAAGGACAAATGTTCCCAAGGGGGAGATGTTGAAATGCCCCAAAATGTGCTTCAAAAATGCCAATAATCATATGGTATCTCAAAATTTATGCATGATATTGAAAATATGACTTCATTTGCTCCATCAGCAGGTATAATTGAGTGGAAAATGGGTCTAACCTAGATATTAGAGGACCTATAGTGAAAAATAATTTTGCTAATTTTTGCTAATTTTCAATTTTAGAGAGTATCTGCACCCTAGCCATGACGTGCTAGGGATGTAGAGTAGTATATTTTCTTCTTCGCGTTGGGTCCATGTCACGGACTAGATGCAGACCAATACAAAAATTTTCTTAGTTTTTCTTATGTGCCCATGGGCATTAGGGCCATAGCCCCATGCCTACTAAAAACGTGAAATCACTCATACTTAGCCATTTTTTAACTCTATATCACCCAAAACCCTCTAAAAAATCTCTCCAAAACTTAACCAAATATCTCATTCCAAATTCTAGGATTTCAATCTTAACTTTGGAACTCAAGGATTAACTTTAAGCTCTAAGTTTCCTTCAAGCTCATCTCAAGAAAATTCAAGTTTGAGGTATGTGGGTTTCATCCATTGGGTCCTTTTACCCATGGAGCTCAATCTTCCTTTTTATGAAAATTGCTCGTTTTTAAGTTGTATCATCTATAGGTATCTCTTTTTATAGATTATGAATATAAATTATGTTGGGGTCTTATAAATTTTGATCAATTACACATGACTATCTATTTCAAGTTTATACCATGAATTGGTTTCGTCTATTGAAAATATGCATGTTTTGAGCTATTAACTATGATCTATTATAGGTTGTGATGATGGTTTTCAAGGTACCCTATATGAGGGTTTTATTACATGTTGGTGGGTTGATTTAGATTGAGTTTACTCATATTATTTCATTCAGAAGTTGCATGATTTTGAACAAGCATTAAGAACTCACCATGTGTTTGATAAAATGACATGACAAGAATTCTCAAGTTAGTGATGATCTATTACATGAATTACAAGTCAAGTGACTATATGATGATTATGGGCTTTCAAGTATGTATTGAATTCATGAAAAACACCTATGATTTTACAAGTATCATGTTAAGCCCTATTTCAAGATTTTTACCACTTGTGAGCCATTCATGTTAAAGCAAGGGATCATGTATGATTGTTATCTATTCTCATGTTCAAGTTAAGCTCACTATTAGAGGTCAAGCATGTTTATGAGTTACTCAAGTCATGTTATCATGTCTCTTACAAGTTATTCATGTTATGACTAAAGTATGATTATTTCAAGTATTCTGTGGAATTAGACTTAGCACAGATTGAGGCTTAAGATGGGGGCTCGACTCAAAGGGTCCTTATATAAAGTCATTATCATGACCCAATCCTAGGGCCTAGATGTGACATGACGAATGCGAATCCTAAAGGGACACCAAACAATCCCCTTAGCAAATCACACACACATCCTTGGTCATGGAAGCAAACTCAACCACAAGAAGAGATAATAAAGAGGGAAAATGGGACTAAGGGAAGTCTTTGATAGCATAAAACATAGAAGATTCAAAGATCAAAATATCATTACATCATTTGTTCCAAAAACACCTCTAAATATAGATTTGAGCAGGGGCAAGACACTTTTCGAGCTCACCCTCATAGTATAAAGAGTTCAACATAAAGAGAAAACAAGTGATAAGAGTAAGATAGCTGATGTCCCCGAGCATAAGGACTCAACAAAGCTTTTCTTTCAAATTCCAAGGCTAACCACGTGGAGGATGATCAAGTGTTGTTCTGGTTCAAACATTGTAACATCATGTAGGCATAGAGTATGCATTAGTATGATTGAATGCACTAAGTATGTAGGATGCAATGCAACAAAATATAGGCAACGTAGTCAAAATAAATAATTATAAGCAAGAGATAGTGTATTAAAAACATGACATACATGATTAATGCTTGAAGTAAAGCATGCTCGAATAGAACATAATGCATCTGTAGGAAGAGACCATATTCGTATAGCCCAAGCAAGATTTGCTTGAACTCCAAGGCTTGCCACCCCCTTGGAAGGTGATTGAAGTACACACCCCACAACAAGGTAGTACGAGCTTGCCACCCCTTGGCAAGGTGATTAAGGTACATACCTATCGACAAAGGTGTATGGGCTTGCCACCCCCGACAAGGTGATTGAGGTATTACCCCTCAACAAGGTAGTACAAGCTTGCCATACCCTGACAAGGCAATTGAGGTACTTACCCTTCAACAAGGTAGTACGGTCTTAACAACCCCCGACAAGGTGATTGAGGCTTAGCACCCCCTCAACGAGAGGATTGGGCTTAATACCCCTTAACAAGGTGATTGGGCTTAACACTCCCCAACAAGGTGTGGTCAACTTGCAACACCATAGAACTTTTCATGAATTCAATATATACATACATTACATTCATCATCATAAAATCACTTGACTTATAGGCCATACAATAGATGATCAATAACTTAAGAATCCTTAACTGGACATTTTATCAAACACTTGGCAGGTGTGTAATGATAGTTCAAAATCATGCAAATCAAGAGTAAAATCATGTGAGAAAACTCAATGTAAATCAACCCACAAAAACTTGGAAACACACCTGTGCAAGATACATTGAAGCCCCTCATCAAATCTCATAATAGATCATAGATTCAAAACTCAAAACAGGCTTAAACAGTCAAAATTTCATGAAATGTCAACATAGTTTATAAGCAAATTCATGATAGGAGATACCCATAGTTAATTCAACTTGAAAACATGATATTTACATAAAGAGGAAGGTTGGGCACCAAGGGTGGAAGAATCCAATGGTTGAAACCCACATACCTTAAATTTTGGGATTAACTTGATAAAGATTTGAATGAGAACTTCAAGCTTGAAAAAGTTCTTGAGATTCGAATAGAGTTTGGGACACTTGAATTTGGATAAAATATGTGGCTAAGTGTTAGAGAGGGTTTTGAGAGTGTCTTGAGTGGTATAGAGTTAAACAATTGCTAAATATAGGTGTTTTTAGACACAGGAGGGCATGGGCCCAAGACCTCAATGTCTTAGGCCAAAAACAAAAATTAGGGACAAAAATAAAATTTATCTGCTCCCTTAGCGTGTCACGGCCAGGGTGCGAATCAACATTGGATAAGAAAATTTTTTGAAAAAGAAAAATTTTTTCTACAGTTGCTCTTAAATCAGGGTTACACCCTTTTCTTACTTAATTTTTCCTCCTAATCACGAATATGGTGTTGAATTTTTGATGTCATGCATGGATGTTGAGATATATGGAAATTTCGACTAGGGGCATTTGCAAAGCATATTCTTGGGGAACTTTTGGGGCATTTCAATATCACCCTCTTGGGAACGTTCATCCTCGAATGTCAAAGAAACATACACAAGAGAAGTAATCAAGAAGATTTCAGCCCAACATGAATCCAACAATGCATTGAAACATCATTTTCAAAAATCTTAACATGAGTGTCAAAAAAGTCACCATGAACTTATCAAGATAAACATGAATGCATACAAAATGACATAAGCTTGAAACTTAAGACTTGAATTCATATAGGGGACTTGAATTAGTGCCTTAGTCTTAAGTAGAATGGAAGAGATGTGGATGTCCTTTTCTCATGTCCGCATCGGCTTCCCATGTGGCACCCTCAACTTGTTGGTTTCTCCAAAGATCCTTGACAGAAGATACATCCTTGTTTCTCAACTTCTTCCCTTCCCTACCTAAATTTCTACCAGAACCACTTCATAAGTCAAATTATCTTCTACCACACCCAAAACCTCCAATGGTACGATAGCATTTGGGTTTACCCACACACTTCCTCTGCATAGAGACATGGAAGACCAGATGAACCATATTTATTTCAACCGGCAACACCAACTCATAGGGCACCTTACCAATCCTCCTCAACACCCAATAAGGACCTACAAACCTAGGGCTTAATTTCTCCTTCTTGCTAAATCAGACTACACCATTCATGGGTGAGACTTTTAAGTACACCCAATCACCGACCTTAAATTCAAGATCTCTCCTCTTCACATCGGAATAGGATTCTTGTCTACTTTGGGCTGTTTTCAACTTCTCCCTTATCAACCTCACCTTCTCTAAGGTTCCCTTAACCCAATCCTATACAGTCAAAGTTAGATCTCTAACACACCTCTCTTAAATCTCTATATATCTTCATAAAATTGAGGTGAATAGAATCACAAGAATTATGAACCTTATCTAAAATCTTCTTTCTCAAGTCACCAACACTAGGCACACCCAATCTACCTCAGTACCTAAGGGCACCATAGCCATGTTGGGAGAAAACCTCCACTTTACCATTCTTCACCAAGGACTTCAATTCTGACAAGGCAGGGTCCAAATCTCACTTTGGATTTACCGCCTCAATCAACAAAGACTAAGAGCCATCGACAACCACTACACCACTATTGCCAACTTCTTCAAACCTAACCCCAATCTAGCCAACCGATGGACCTCTCTAGCCATCTCTTTAATACTATAATCAACATGAGCTAGACAACAAAGAGACACCCTACTTAGAGTATTGGCCACAACATTAGCTTTACTAGAGTGATAATGCACAATCATGTCATAATCTATGAGAAGCTCTAAACACCTTCTTTTTCACAAGTTGTGATCCTTTTGAGTGAACACATATTGGAGACTCTTATGATCGGTAAACACATTGGCATGAACTCCATACAAATAATGACACAAAAATTGTAAAGCAAATACCACGATGACCAATTCAAGATCATAGGTAGGATAATTATTTTCAAGCACCTTAAGTTGCCTAGAGGCATAATCTATCACCTTACCATTTTTATCAAAACACAATTCAAATCGATTCTTGAGGCATCACAATACACAAGAAACCCTTCCGGTAGACACAAGATAGGAGCGAAAAAAAGCTTATCTTTCAAAGTTTGGAAACTCTTTTTACACTTATCGGTCAACATAAATTTCGCCTTCTTTTGTATCAACTTAGTCATAGGAGAAGTAATGGAAGAGAAACCATTTCCAAACCTCCGATAATAACCTATTAAACCTAAGAAAATCATAATGTTAGGTGGAATCAAAGGTTTAGGCCAATTCATAATTTCGTCCATTTGCTTAGCGTCCACCTTATAACCCGACACTACATGACCTAGAAAAGCACCTCTTTCACCCAAAACTCACATTTTTCATACTTTGCATACAACCTCTCCTCCCTCAAGATTTGCAACACCACCCTCAAGTGATCCACGTGTTCCTTCTCACTATGGGAATAAATCAACATATCATCAATAAAAACAACCACTACAAATTAATCAAGATATGGTTTAAACACCCTATTCTTAAGATCCACGAAGATAGCCGGTGCATTAGTAAAAGCGAAAGACGTAACTGTAAACTCATAGTGCCCATACCTAGTCTGGAAGGTTGTCTTGTGAATGCCACACTCCCTCACTTTCACTTGGTGATACCCAGACTGAAGATCAATCTTAAAGAAGTTACAAGCCCCTTGAAGTTGGTCAAAAGGTCATCAGTCCTTGGTAGAAGGTGCTTATTCTTTATGCTGACCCTATTAAGTTGTTGGTAATCAATGCACATTCTAAGAGTACCATCTTCTTCACAAACAACAATGGTGCAGCCCAAGGTGATTAACTAGGTCTTACAAAATCCTTCTCCAACAAATCCCTCAATTGTTCCTTCAACTCCTTCAACATTGCTAGGGCCATACAGTAAGGGTGAAATACAAATTGGTTGAGTATCGTGAAAGATGTTTATGCCAAATCTATTTCCCTTTTATGAGGAACATCGAGAAGCTCATCAAGGAATTCATTAACCACTGGAACCGACTTTATGAGATGGTATTTGGACTGAACATACCCCTCAAAAGATGATAGAAACACACCCATTAGAAATCAACTTTGGGCTTTAATGCAAGAAATGAATCTACCCCTTGACAATCACATCACAACTTTTTCACTCAAGGATGGGCTCATTATGGAATTAGAATTTGACCCTACAGGTTCTAGAATTAAGAGAAGCATAATATGAAAGCAACGAATCCATCCCAAGAATTACATCAAAACCCACCATATCTATCATCATCAATATACCCCAGTGCCTCGAAAGGCTCCCGCTCATTGCGGGGTGAGGGGGGATCGGATGTACGCAGCCTAACCCCTATATTTAAAAACATAAAGCGGTTGTTTCCAAATGACCCATGAGGAGCGTCGAAAGTTGCATTGACTAACTACTACTTCACAAATGAAAGAAGCGCAGACAGTTGCATTGACTGTTTTCTATCCCATGTGGCACCCTCAACTTATTGATGCTTCTTGCCACACCCTTGACAATTGACAAAATTGATCATTTCCCTGTGGTACTTGGGCACCGATGGATTAGTATAAGATGAGGCACCACCAACTCGGGCCTCTTAGCCTCAATTTCCTTCCCCTTATCCCTTGAAATCTAGAAAGCACCCACTTGTTTATTGAGTTTAATTACCACCGCTTTGGCCAATAGCCATAGAGCATTACGAACCTCCATAGTTAATAGGTCACAATCTTGTCCACCACCTTGAATAGCTTGCGTCATTTTCCGAAACGTAGTAGTTAAGAATGAGAAATAAGCCTTAAAAGACCTAGCTACCACACAACAAAGATTATGAAGAAGGAAAATATTTCCTAAAATGTATCATAGCCTCTCACTCATAATTATGACGTGCTTCACAACCATGAATAAAACTTTAATTGATGTGGTGTGTTGGATCCCGAGGGCCATTAACAATCTAGTACTCTCATACCAAGTTTGTCACGATCCAAGCCTAGGGCCTAAATGTCACATGGTTAATTGGAATCCCAAAAGGACTGCAAAAAAGCCCCTTAGAATAATATACACACATCCTTGGTCACGAAAGCAAACTCAACAACAGCAAGAGATAATAAAGAGGGAAAACATGACTAAGAGAAGCCTTTAATAGCATAAAACATAGAAGATTCCAATGTCAAAACATAATTACATCATTTGTTCCAACAATACTTCTAAACATAGATTTGAGAGTGGGCCAATATACTTTTTGGGCTGACCCTCATAGTATAAAGAGTTCAATATAACGAGGAAAAAAGCGACAAGAGTGAGATAGCTAATGTCCCCAAACTTGAGGACTCACCAAAGTGCTTCCTTCAAATGCCAAGGCTAGCCATTTAGAGGATGATCAAGAGGTGCTCTAATTCTTACATGGTAATATCATGTAGGCATAGAGTATCCGTTAGTACATTCCAATGTACTAAGTAGGTAGGATGCAATGCAACAATAAATAGGAAACACAGTCAAAATGCATAATTATAAGGAAGAGATAGTATATTAACAACATGGTATGCATAATCAATGCTTGAAGTAAAACATGCTCATATAGAACATAATACATGTGTAGGAGGAGACCATATCCATATATCCCAAGCAAGCTTTGCTTGAACTCCAAGGCTTGCCACCCACTTGGAAGGTGATTTAGGTACATACCCTTCAATAAGGTAGTACGGGCTTGCCACCCCTTAACAAGGCAATTGAGGTACATACCCTAAATAAAGTAGTATAGGCTTGCTACCCCCGATAAGTCGATTAAGGTATTTACCCCTCAACAAGGTAGTATGGGCTTGCAACCTTACCCCTCAACAAGGTGATTGGGCTTAATACCCCCCAACAAGCTATGGTCAACTTGCAACACCATAGATACTTTTCATGAATTCATCATATATATACATTCCATTCATCATCATAAAGTCGCTTGACTCATAGACCATGCAATAGATCATCAATAACTCAAGAATCCTTAACCGAATATTTTATCAAACACTTGGCGGGTGTGGAATGTTAGTTAAACATCATGCAATTAAGAGTGCAATCATATGAGAAAACTCAATATAAATCAACCCACCAATACTTGGTAACACCCACATGCATGATACATTGAAACTCCTCATAAAATCTCATAATATATCATAGATTCATAGCTCAAAACATGCTTAAACAATCAAAATTACATGAAAACCCAACATACTTTATAATCAAATTTATGATAGGAGATTAAAATATATAATTTAACTTGAAAACATGCAATTATTATAAAGAGAAAGGTGGGGCACCATGGCTGGAAGAACCCAATGGTTGAAACCCACATTCCTTAAAGTTGGGTATTCCCTTGATGAAGATTTGAAAGAGAACTTGACGCTTGAATAAAGTTCTTGAGATCAGGAATAGAGTTTGGGACACTTGAATTTGGATCAAATATTTGACTAAGTGTTAGAGAGGGTTTTTAAAGTGTCTTAAGTGATATAGAGTTGAAAAATGGCTAAGTATAAGTACTTTTATGCATATTAGGGCATGGGCCCAAGACCCCAAAGCCTTAGGCCAAAACAAAAAACTGGGCACAAAAATAATACTGATCCGCGCCCCTGGCATGTCATGGCCAGGGTGTTTATCAACACTAGATAAGCAAATTTTTGGAAAAATATTTGCTACGGTTGCTCTATAATTAGGGTTATACCTATTTTCCACTCAATTTTGCCCCTTGATCACGAATATGTAGTTAATTTTTTATATCAGACATTAATTTTTAGATATATAGAAATTATGATTATGGGTATTTTCAAAGCACATTTTGGGGAATTTTCGAGGCATTTCAGTCTTAGTCTCTATACTATGTGCCATCGTAGGATTATACTTGAGCTCTCTTATGGCTTTCTAGTTGATCTATCATGTTATACCATACCTTGTCGAGGGGGTGACATGCCTCTATCACCTTGATAAGGGGGGTGACATGCATTGGATTATTCATTATATGGCTACCATGGCAAGTAGACCATACCTTGTCGATGTGGTGACATGCCTCAATCAGCTCACCAAGGGAGTGACATGCTTTGGATTCCAAGTAGTAGTTCGCTTGGTCTATGTCGATTAACGTCTCTTGCCACACATGTATTATGTGTTATGCAAGTTGAGTGTTCCGTAAGCATATTTTATTATCAGTATTGACCATATATGCCATTTTGAGATTATGTATCTATTGCTTATGATTATGCACTTTGATTATATTGGCTTATGTCTTGTTGCATTGCATCCTGTATACTTAGTACATTCAAACGTACTAAGTCATACTCTATGCCTACATGATATTACCATGTAGGTACCGAAGCATCTTTTGATCATTCTCCATGTGGCTAGTTGATACTTCGAAGTAAAGCTCTGGTAATTCCTCAAGTCCGAGAAAATTATCTTCATTACTTCTGCTATTTTAAGACTTCATTATGTTGAACACTTGTTATTATGAGGGTGAACCTGGAAAGTGTCTTGGCCCCTGCTCTATTTCATGTTAGAGGTGTTGTTGGATATTATGATGTACTTATGTTATGAGCCTGATTCTTTTGTGCTTTTATGATTACCAAAGACTTTCTCTTAGTCCCATATCCTTTTTGTTTATATCAAGTGATTTTTATTTTGCTTCCACAACCAAGGATGTGTGAATGATATGCTAAGAGGCTTGTTTGGGTTCCCTTCAGATTCTCGATTCGCCGTGTCATGTCTAGGCCCTAGGCTTGGGTCGTGACAATGAACCCAATGCTCTTGGATGCATAAGGAAAAACTAAGGAAAATGTCATACTGGCACACATCCAATCTGTGACATGGACCAAATGCGAAGGAAGAATTACACCGTTTCGCACCCATTGTACGTTCCGGCAAGGGAACAGATGCTCTCTAGAAATCAGATATTAGGAAAAATAATTTTTTGCTACGGGTCTTCTAAAATCCTAGTTATACTCAATCCCCACTCAATTTTACCCCCGTTCAAGAATATAAAGTTGGATTTTCAATATCACACATGAATTTTGAGATATATGAACAATTATGGGCATTCCGAAGCATATTTTTGGGGCGTTTCAACTGTGTTGCCCATGAATTCCTAACTAAATATAGTTAGATAATTGCAACCATTCCTAGTGCGTAGTATATAGAATTGGTAAGTTCATCGAAACCTTTGATCCAAATGCTAGGCACATTTCACCACATGATTTGATCTATCCCCGTAGTGTTGCATTACTAAACCTAACTTATGTCCCATTACAACCATCCTTTGATTCGTTCAAGTTGACTAGACAAGAGTAATAACATTGAATCATCTTAATTATTCTTATCCCATTCATTATCCTTTGATCTAGTAAGTAAGAATTAGGCAAGTTCTAACGTTGGTCATTGTGAAAAAAAAATTCATATTGAAAAGATAATTAATATGCATATGCACAATTTTCAAAGATTACGAATTATCTACTTTTTTTCAAAGATTACGAATTATCTAAATTTTACTTTGTTAGTTCAATATGGTTCTCACAACCCTAGTCGTGGATTTAGCTATTGATGTTTGTTGTAGTTGAATAAATCATGTTATGGAATAACATAGTTAAACACTTACAACGATAAATGAAGTACACAAAATTCAATAGCTTCATAGGAAATCATGATGTTATCGCTTAAATGTAAAATAAAAAATGATCCCCAAGAACAAAATAATAATCATAAGTAGTGAGTTCTGGATGTTCTGACTGCTCCCTCACTTTAAAAAACTAAAAATACCTATTTATATTAAGTGGAAAGCAAATAGTAAATGAAATAGGAAAAATGGAATTGGAAAATTAGACGAACATAGTTACAAGACCTAGATGAAATCATGTCCCGGCCTTCGTATACTGCAATGTACAAAAGTTCTCTTCCATACGCAAACTCCTCCTACGGACTATCTTCTGACTTATGGCTCGTAAGGTGTTTCATTTGTTCACTCTTCAGTAATTCCTCAAAATTTTGATCCAAAGGCATGAACAATTCATGACCCATCACCTGAATAACGACCCGTAAGAGTCCTTGTTTGATAACTGTTAAACACTTAAGCATATACTCTGATCTTCATTATATGAACAAGCAAATGGGCCGTCAAATGTTTTACCACTCATCTGATAACACATATCGTCAACATTTGAAAATTATCCTTTCACTGGATCTGACCCATGAAACCTATCTATAGCTCGTGGAATGTTGTACGACCCATAGAAGGAATCGTGTATCATCACAAATCTGCAATGTACATAGCTTGTCCTAAAAATATCCTGATTCCTGAAATTCTGAGAAAACCAACACAAAAACACATCAAACCTACTAACATAGCTTTAGGAATACATAAAATTTTAACATTAAAGAATAAAAAGTGTCGTATTTTATTGGGATATCAGTGCCACCATCTAACGTACCATTTAATCAATATAGTGGTCAAATCGATCATCTCCAAACTTGACAAAAACTCAGAGGTTCAAGGATGATAAAAAAAGGTGATGCATGAGGCCATTCTATGAATTGCCAAATCAATTCAGTTAGCAACTCGAATTTCCCAAAATTTAAATTTCAAACATGGAAAAAACAACATGGCAAAACTTCACAATGCATGCCACACATTCAAACATCCAACCACAATATTGGATCCTATGACTCCTAAATTTTACACATTTAGCACGACTTCAACTAAATGATAACTTTACCTATAATAAAGATGCCATCTAATCTATTTTGGCAAGTTCAAGTTGCGTGGATGAATTTGAGCTACTCAGACTTTATTCAACATGATAAAATCAAGACAACCCACAAAAAACACAACCATCTCAAATTAAAACTTGATCAACCACATGAATACAATTAATCTTCTATGATAATCATAACATAATCAAATTGACTTTTATCGCAAACCATTACGATAATTTATCACCAAGAATACTAATCACATACTTAACCCAATAATTAAGCATGACAAGGTTCACCAAGAATCAAAACAAAATATAACTCCAAAGACCTAGGGTTTCAAACCCACAAATTTGATCAATGAATAACAACCATTCTTAAGTAGTTTTCACAAAATATAATGACCCATATGATTAAGAAACGAATTTTAACCCAATCAAGCTTAAAACGTTAGAAAACTAATAGAAGGACCAACAAAAATACCAAAATGGCTGCTAAGAGACACGATAGATGACTTGAAAGAACAAATATGATGCGGAGATTCAATTCCTAGTGATATCAGTGAAAAACTTAAGCCACTAGACTGAAGAGTAGCAAGGTATGAAAGAGTGAAAATGAAAAGGAGAAAAGTGAAAAAGGAATTACTTTACCATGAAATAAGGTCGGTCAGGCGGTGAAGTTCGGAGACACCGACTTACACCACCAAACAGATTCGGCGATTTACTGAATGTCTACAAGACCTCCTAAACTAATAAAATTCAAGGATAAACTTTATGAACCAAAAAGTGATCGAACTGTGCTTTGTGAAACAACATCAGCAATTTGTTGAATGCTAACTTTGACTATTGAAATTCACAGAAACCTAAGGGCAAAAACTTGACCTAAAATGTAGTGAAGATTGGGGCCACTGAGTCAATTAGATGATCCGCAGAATGGTGACCTGGCATCGCCGATTTCTCACTCCTCAAAAATTCACTTATGCATACCTGCACACACAACACAAGTTATTGAAAATCTCTAAAACCATGGGTTGCCTCCCAAGAAATGCTTAATTTAACGTCCTGACACAACATGGCCAATTTTTCTAGGCCTCATTCAAGTACACCAGTTTAACTAATTTCATGTCAGGTGATTTCCCTAAAATAGTTCTTCAAACATTGTCCATTGAACTTAAAGCTTTCCCCTTTTTCATTTTCAACATGAATGGCTCCATTTCTTAGCACTTTTGAAACTCTAAAATGGCAGGGCACCTAGACATTAATTTTCTCAAAAATAGTTGTAATCTTGAATTGTATGGCAACATCAGATCACCCTCTCTTTATTCATATTAGAAAATGTTCTTGTCATGTCACCTTTTTATTATTTCCTTGTAGATTATAGTAGTATTATAAGCTCCAAGCCTAAACTCTTCCGCTTTGTGTAGTTGAGACGAACAAGCATTAGCCGCATTGTTCCAATCAAGGTTTAATTTCTTCAAGATCCACAACGCCTTGTGCTCTAGCTCAATAGGCAAGTGGCATGCTTTTCCAAAGACAAGTTTATACAGTGATTTGCCAATCGATGTTTTGAATGCTATCTGATAGGCCCACAAAGATATTCAAGTTTCTAGACCAATATGTTCTGTTTGCATTCACTGTATTGGCAATGATGCCTTTAATTTCCCAATTTGATGCCTCCATCTTCATACTAGTTTGGGGATGATAGGGTATTGTCACCCTATGGTTGATTCCATATTTGCTAAGCAATAACGCAAACACCTTGTTGTAAAAATGAGATCCCCGTCACTAATGATTTATCTTAGTGTTCTAAATTTGGTCAAAATATTTTTCTTCAAGAAGTTAATAACCCCTTTTCCATCATTGGTAGGTTGTATGCCTGCCTCAACCCACTTCAGTACATAATGCACTACATACAAGATTTATCGGTTTCCAAGCAAGCTGACAAATGGACACATGAAGTCCAAACCCCACACACCAAATAATTCAACTACAAGAATAAGGGATTAACACACATCAAATAATTCAACTTCAAGAATAAGGGATTAAGGAAGTCCATTTTTTGAGAAATATTACCTTGCATTTGACATTATGGAAAGCTTTGACAAAGGCCTTTGCATCATGATAAAGATCTGGCAAAAAATACCCACTTTGCAATACTTTGACCGTTGTTTGAATGGCTCTAGGGTGACCACCAGCTGGGCAGATGTGTGTGACATGCATTAAGAATATCATTTATTAGGACCTCAAGAAAACACCTTCACACCATATTATTAGCACTTCTCTAAACAAGAAAGGTTTATCCTAAAACTATCTTTCCACGTCGAACAAGAATTTCTTCTTTTGATTGTAGCTCAACCCATCTTGAAAAATTCCACACAAGATATAATTTGCGTATTTGCCATACCAAGGCACTTGGCTTTGTGAAATAGTCATAGGTCTCATTCAGAAATGAATAATAAATATCAATGCCTTCCTCATCAACTATATTTTACTCAAGATGAGAAAGATGAACTTTGAGGATAAAGTGATCACTGTCAAATAAAAAATCCAACCATAGGTTAGGGTCGAATCCCAGGGAAATATGGGGCTTTGCCACTTTGTTTCACTAACAATCAATTCAAGTATTAAATAACTCAACTCTCAGGAGATGGTTTTTTTTTGCAAAGAATGGTATTAAGTAAAACTATACTAATAACACGTAGATATAATCAAAATAGAGAGCAACTTGGGAAATTGTGTTCCCTATGATTCACTAACTTAGATACTAAAGATCACACAATCTAAATTAGGATATCACATGCAGGATGGTAACTTAAGTCCTTGGGCAAAGGCAAAGGTCAAATTTCACAATGTTGCTTGATCGACCACCATAATGTGCAAAAATAACTGTTACCCATTGTCCCAGTCAACCTCTCCTTGGTAGGGTTTGGTTGATTAAAATCTCATATCAATATAATTCTATTATCAATTTCCTTTTCCTATTCATCGCTACCTGGATCGGGATTTATAATGTTCACGCTCCACTAAGAAAGTGGTCGCTATCAGCAATTAACCTAACTGAAAGTTAGGGTCGAATCAATAGGGAATACAAGGTTTGACTACAAGAATTAACTATAAATCATTTCGACTATCTATAACTAAAATTTCCAAAGGTGGAGGGGGGGTTGTGATGTGAAAACAAAAATAAACAAAATACTAACTTAATGTATTTATAGTAGTTACACATTTAGCCCTAAAAATTAGACAGAAAAGACAGCTGGCAGCTAGCATGTCTTGCAGGTAAGACTCATAGGTTGACGTATGAGTCATAATCTAGGTCTTGTATCAGGTGTTAGCATTTTAGACTCAACTGGTATGACCCACATGTAGGAGTTATTGCTTGGGGTAACTCATATGCTCCTCTCATAGTCTAGGCATTTAGTTTTTGGTCTAAAGTTTTGGCTCTCCATTTCCTGCTATGATTCCACCTATATGAGTCATATTGAGACATACAACTCATATGGTGGCCTCGTAAGATTGACCTCTACTTAGCAAATTTTTGATTTTTGCTCTCTATTTCTGGATATGAGAGTTCAGATTTTTGTATATACAAGAAAGTTTAAGTGTTGATTTCTAAACTCTCTTGTATTTCTAAAAGTAATATACAAGAGAGTTTAGAAATTAACACTTAAACTAATTAATAGTGAAATCAAGTAAAAACTTAGTCGTATTCCACGACAATGGCACCATAATTTTTGATGATGTTAATGTTCCAATAAGAAAGCAGTCCCTAACAGCAATTAACCTAACCAAAAGTTACGGTCAAAATTCACATGAAACTTGGTCGGTAGCCATGGTGTGCCAACTAACTATTACATATTATCCCAGTCAACCTCCCTTTGGTCATGTTTAGTTGATTAGGTGAGGCCAAATCAAACGAGTCCTATCATCTACTCCCCTTTTTCTTTTCGTCACTTCCTTGGTCGAGATTGTGATAGTAGGCAAGGTTTGGTGTTGGACACTTCCAAACAACAATCATAATAATGGAAAATAGACAGTACATGAAAAAACCCAATCATAGAAATGCAATAAATCTAGGTCATCTCAAAGCAACTACCCATAGTTCCCACAACCTCAAGTTGTGGGTGCTTAGCTACTCAGGGCTAAAGCAAAACCAACCAAAATGCGAAGACAAGACATAGTTGAAAGTTTTACCCAAAGCAATGAAGAATGATAGCACCACAAGTTGCAAACCACAAGCCTGATACATTGAGAATGAATACAATATGGGATTTAAACTCCCCAAAAGTGGGTTTTTCAAGAGAAAATGGAAATCTATGCTAAAACCCTAAAATATTCTAGAGAATATTCAAAGGTGATGTTTAATGTTCACAACCTGGAATCTCTCCAAAATAATACACTAACTTAAAGTACTTAGAGTAGTTACACATTTAGCCCTAAAAATTACACAGAAAAGACAGTAGCAGCTACTACATCTCATAGGTAAGACTCATAGCTCATTGGGGTCTCGTATCAGGTGTTTGGCATTCTAGACTCAACTGGAACTACCCACTAGTACGAGTCGTTGCTTGGGCTATGACTCGTATGCTCCTTCTGTAGTCTAAGCCTTCAATTTTTTGGTATAAAGTTTTGGCTCTCTGTTTCCTACTACAATTCCACCTATATGAGTCATATTGAGACCTATGACTAGTAGGGTGGCCTCTTAAGGTTGACCTCCACTTGGTAGATTTCTAATTTTTGCTCTCTATATTTAGATACGAGATCACCCTATGACTCGTTGCTTGGGGTACAACTTGTAGGTGAGCTTGTATCTTCTGCACTTCAGCAAAATTTGTAATTTTTCTCCAAAATCATGCCAACCTACCTTTTATGCAATAACGACACAGAAACACATAAAAACCATAAAAAGTCTCATTAAGAACTCATAAAATTCTTTCATTTAGACATTAGATATGTTGTATTTTGGCAGCACATTAGGGATCATGAGACTAGGAGGAGTTTAATATTGGTTACCATTAAACAATAAGCAAAATAAAGGACAATTGATAATACATGCAAATGCCAAACTCAAGAATTGGAAATAATTTGAATTTTCTAAGCTAGCTACTCATGGTTCCCACAACCCCAAGTTGTGGGTTCAGCCACTCATGTCTTGGCCACAGAAATCAATAATGAAATAAGAATACATGAAAGATTTCTTAGGAAAGCAAATTGAAGAACAAAACCCTTTTTGCTTTTAGAATCACAAGCTTGAATGATAAGATTAATCCATAAATGAATCTAAATCCCCAAATTTGCGTCTCAAAGTAAAACCCTGAAATTCTACTCTAAAAACCTCTCTACAAATTTAAATGTTATGAATAATTTTCAAAGACTAATGAAAAGTTGCTCTTAAAACCCTAACATATACTATTTATGGTATTTACAAAAAGGGCCTTAAAATAATTAGAAAATGTAGTTAGTGTCTACTATGGCTTGTAGTTACAACTCGTACTGTTACCTATGAGTCATAATTTGTCTATCGTGGTTAGCACGTGGCATTTTGGAATTCACTGATATGATCCATATCTACAAGTTATAGTCTGGTCTATGACTCATAATGCCTTCTCGTAACCCACTTTTTCATTTCTTGCTCCAATTTTAATCAATACTATTAATTGCTATGAGGCCTCCCTTTCGAGCCATAGAGAGGACTATGGCTCATACCTCAAGCTCGTATAGCTGAATTTGAAATATTTAGGTTTTATTTTTGAACACTTTTAATTTCTATGAATAGCCTCGGCCACTCGTAGCTTGTGATACGACTCATAGTGGGGTCCGTAGTTCTTCAAAATCAACATAATCTATAACTTTTCCCAAAATCAATCCAACTGTACTTTCTACAAAAACAAACACGAAAACACATAAAAATCGTAAAAATCAAATTAAGAACACAAAAAATCCTAGGTTTTTGACATTAAATGCATTGTATTTTGAGAGCATGTCAATACCATCAACTTAGAATTGTTGCTTGTCCTCAAGTGATGACTCAATATACATAGATAATAAAGCAACACATAGCAATTAACTTAGTGGCCAATACCATACTCAAATTCAGCTCTAGATCCTATATTAACCTCTTAAAATCATGGTCATATAGCTACTAAGCAAACCCCCGCATGTTGATACATTTGACAATAAAATATTGAAAAGTTAAGGAGTATCAACAATTCACATTCACTGAACAAGTCAACTGTTAACCATGCAATGCAAATGCTCTCATAAAAATAAGTCCATTTTTAACACTCACTATGCTTTCAAAAGTTGTTCACGGGACTGTGCAAGCATACTCACTCTCATAAATGAGAGTCGTGCATGATGACCAATGCCATAGGCTTGTCCATATACTCATTACCCATACTATTGATTAATTGAATTAGGATCACTTTAGGACATTATAGTCTTATAATATAGGCTCATGGGGCTTTGGTATGGTATTTTGGACAATTACTGACTAACGACCAACCTTGCTCCATGCTTTTCAACAGCATCACAATAACAACTCAACTATTCTCAACTTGTTTTCCCTTATTCTTCATTTTCAAGTTTTTCCAGGTATTTTCTCTTTAATTTTCAGCTTGTGCCTTATTTTCAAACTCATTTTGCTTTTTTCAACTCTTTCTAAAGCATCTTTTTAGATGAGGATTCCCAGAAAAAAGCCTCTCTACAATTATGACGT
>JAOTQJ010203533.1:30436-58065 GCA_025642045.1 Solanum sejunctum | reverse complement strand
TACATTATCTCGTACTGAGTCCCTTCTGGGGGACCTGCATTTCATGCTGCAGGTACAGGTGCTAATAGATCTTCCCAATAGAGTTCAGGACATTCAGCTGCCAATACCAAGCTCCAGGTTGTTCCGGAGCTTTGTGCGTATTTTGAGTTTATATATTTATATTATAAAGTTAATTTATATGGGGCCTCTCCCAAATATTTATGGATACTTTCTCTCGACTAGAGGCTATGTAGACTATGTAAGCTAAAGTGTGGTCATGACTCGTACATTAGGCACCGTGGCCCCAATGGCCTAGATATATGCATCTCCGTTTAGATTTTTATAACTATTTATCTCCCTATAAGAAAACCAAACATAGAAAGTTAATTATAATATATAAACAAGGGAATAGATATAGATTGGTTCTCCCGAGCCTTATCGATAAGGGTGCCAGTCCGCCCTAACGGCAACTTGGGGCGTGACAGTTTGTGGGTGAAAGTCCATGATAAGCTTTACCTTGGTACAAATACCTCTTTGGAAGGACCTCCAAAAGCGAGAAGTAAATTAAGCACCACGATCCAAAATGATACACAAAGGCACCCTACGCAATCTAACCAACTCATGAATGTACAAGCTAGCATTATCTTTGGCACCCTAAGTCATCTTAACCGATAGGAAATGAGCTAACTTTGTCATTCTATCAACCACAACCCAAATAAAATCAAAATGCTTTCTAGTCTTAGGCAACCTAACCACAAAATCCATGTTGATTTCCTTCTACTTCCAAGTAGGGATCTCTATGTCTTGGGCTAGGCGATCCGGCCTTTGATGTTCTGCTTTCACTTGTTGGAAATTTTGAAATCCAGACATGAACTTGGCAATGTCCCTCTTCATACCACCCCACTAATATACTTCCCTCAAATCTCTATACATCCTACTTAACCAGGGTGAATAGAATAGGAAGAATTATGAGGCTCATCTAAAATCTTCTTTCTCAAGTCACCAACATTAGGCACACAAAACCTACCTTGGTATCTAAGGCACCATCTCCCCCTTGGGAGAAAATCTCCACTTTATCATCTCTCACCAAGGACTTCAACTCTAACAAGGAAGGGTCAAGATCTTTTTTTGCCTTTACCTCCTCAATCAATGAAGATTTAGAACCATCAACAACCATTACACCACCATTGTGAAGCTCCTCCACCTAACTCCCAATCTAGCCGACCGATGGACCTCTCTATCCACCTCCTTGATACCATCATCAACATGAGCTTGTCTACCTATAGAAACCCTAATTAGAGCATCGACCACAATAGTAGCCTTACCAAGGTGATAATATACACTTATATGATAATCTTTAAGAAGCTTTAACCACCTTCATTGCCTTAAGTTGAGGTCTTTTGGGGTGAACATGTATTGGAGACTCTTATGATTGGTAAACATATCAACATGGATCCCATATAAGTAATGACGCCAAATTTTTAATGCAAATACCATGGCAGCCAATTTAAGATCATGGGAAGGATAATTCTTTTCATGCACCTTAAGTTGTTTAGAGACATAAGCTATCACCTTTCCATTTTTCATCAAAACATAACCCAAACCAATTCTTGAGGCATCACAATACATAACAAACCCTTCCAACACTTCAAGTAGAGACAAGATAGGAGTGAAGACAAGTTTATCTTTCAAAGTTTTGAAACTCTTTTCACACTTATCGGTTCACACAAATTTTACCTTCTTTTGGGTCAACTTAGTCATAGGAGAAGAAATAGAAGAAAACCCCATTTACAAACCTCCAGTAATAACCCACTAAACCCAAGAAACTTCTAATGCCCGATGGAGTCAAAGGTCTAGGCTAATTTCTAATAACCATTGTCTTCTTAGGATCCATCTTAATGCCATCACCCGACACCACATGCCCTATAAAAGCAACCTCTTTCAACTAAAACTCATATTTTTCATATTTGGCGTACAACTTCTCCTCCGTCAAGATTTGCATTACCACCCTCAAGTGATTGACATACTCCTTCTCACTATGGGAATAAATCAAGATATCATTAATAGAAATTACCACAAAAAGTCAAGGTAGGTTTTAATTGATAAGAGTTATGAATATAGCTAGTGTATTAGTCAACCTGAAGGATATAACCACAAAATCATATCACCCATACCTAGTCCAGAAGGCCATCTTTGGAATGTCACACTCCCGCACTTTCACTTGGTGATACCCGTTCCAAATATCAATCTTAGAGAAGTGACTATCCCCTTGAAGTTGGTCAAAAAGGTTATCAATCCTTGATAAAGGTACTTATTCTTGATGGTGAATCTATTAAGTTTCTGGTAATCAATGCACATTCTAAGAGTACTATCCTTTTTCTTCACAAGAAACACAGGTACACCGGAAGGTGATTAACTAGGCCTTATAAAACCCTTCTCCAACAAATCCTTTAATTATTCTTTCAACTCCTTCAACTCCACTAGGGTCATACAGTAAAGGGGAATAGAAATGGGTTGAGTATCGGGAAGGAGGTTTATACCAAAATCTATTTTTCTTTTGGGAGGAACATCGGGAAGTTCATCAGGAGAGACATTGTGGAACTCATTAACCACCAAAACTGACTCTTTAGGAAGGACCTTAGACTTAACATCCCTAACTCTCTCAAGATTATAGAGACACCCCTTAGAAATTAACTTTTGGGGTTTAATGCAAGAAATGAATCTACCCTTGACCACCACATCATGACTCTCCCACTCAAGGATGGGTTCATTAGGGAATTGGAACTTGGCCCTACAGGTTCTACAATCAATAGAAGCATAATATGCATGCCACCAATCCATCCCAAGAATAACATCAAAATCCACCATATCTAATTCAACAAAGTATCAAGGCAAGATTTTATGCAAAATGAAAATGGGATAATTTCTGTAGACCCTTCTAGCAACAATGGACTTACCAATGAGGGTTGACACTTCATATGGATCACACAATAATTCAGGACTAACACAAAGCTTTTTGGCAATAAAAGGAGTAATAAAAGAAAGAGTGGCACCTGGGTCTATCAATGCATACACATCAAAATCAAAATCTTTTAACATACTGGTTACAACATCGAGCACCTCTTCTACCCCTTGTCTTCCTTGAATAGTGTAAAACCTATTGTGCCTTAGAACACCACCGTATTGGCCTCCTCTTCCCTTAGGACCCATATTTGCATCTTGGCCTTGTGGATGACCATCTCTACTCCTGTTGCGATTATGAGGATAATCAATCACCTTATGACCCACTTCACCACAACTATAACAAGAATTAGTTTCCTTCAAACATGGGGCATTATGGCCTCTACCACATCTTGGGCACATAGTACTAGGCAACATACTACCATAACCTTGGAACCTTAGGCTGTCATTAGGAAAACTTCTAGTAGGAGTATTGGAAGATCTTTTACCTTGATAAAACCAACCACCCTTGGGACTTTGGAACCTACCTTCACAACGGGCCCTCTTGGCCTCACCACTCCTTTTTTTTAAGCTTCACCCCCTCCAATTGTTCAGCATATGTCATGAGGCAGGACAAATCCATATCACTTATCAACATGGTGGCACAACACTACTCATTAACCAAGTCGAATACCCCTATCACAAAGTTGTTCATCCTCGACCTCAGCTTGGCTACCAATTTTGGAGCATACTTGGAGAGTTGATTGAACTTGAGGACATTCTTCCTTACACTCATAGATCCTTTCTTTAGATTCCTAAATTTCATCATTTTTCGCCTCCCTTACTTTAAGAAGGAAGAACCGATTGAGAAATGCCGCCTTGAACTCTTCCCAAAGGATGACATTGTTATTCCCCTTCTCCACCTTCCATTGGGTGAACCAAATTTGAGCCACCCCCTTGAGTTGGTAGGCCAGCAACTCTGCTTTCTTCTTCAATCTAACCCCCATAATACAGAACTCTTTATACACTTCATTAATAAATTTTTGTTGATCTAAATCCACTTTAGACCCATGGAACTCTAGTGGGTTCATTCTAATAAATCCTGCACCCTCGAGTCTGAAGTAGGAGCATGAGGGGTTTGGGACCCTTGGTCTATTTTATTAGTAATGGAATGGGCTAACATGGTAATAGCATCCCAAAACTCTTCATGGGCCACTCCCCCATCATGAGGAGCTTGAGGAGTAGGAGGGGTCGATTGCTCCTCGAGATTAGAGCTTTTCTTCCTCTTGGAATCGGCATGATCTAGAATAGAAAAGAAATCCATTAGAGGAAAAAACCTTACCTTACTCCTAAAGCATGATATAGATCATGAACAAGGGAAACATTTTAGAAAATACCTCATAGCCTCTTACTCATAGTTGTAGTGCACTTCACAACCATGAACAAGACTCTAATCGACGCGCTGTGTTGGATTCTAATGACCAATAACAACCTATTACTCTGATCCCAAGTTTGTCATGAACCAAACCTTGGGACTAGTCTTTATATAACGAATGGGAACTCGAAGGGACTCCAAACAAGCCTCTTAGCATATCATACACACATCTTTGGTCTTAGAAGCAAACTCAACAATAATAAGAGATAATAAAGAGGGAAAATAAGACTATTATAAGGGAAATCTTCGATAGCATAAAACTTAGAAGAGTCAAAGCTCAAAGCATAATTACATCATTTATTCCAACAAAACCTCTAAACATATATTTGAGCAAGGGCCAAGAAACTTTCCGGGTGCACCTTCATAGTATCAAGAGTTCAACATGAAAGAGAATAAGTGACAAGAGTAAGATAGCTAATGTCCCCGAAATTGAGGACTCACCAAAGCTCTTCTTCCAAAATGCCAAGACTAGCCATAGGGAGGATGATCAAGAGGAGCTCCAGTTCCTACATGGTATCATCATGTCAGCATAGATTATACATTACTATGTTTGAATATACTAAGTATGTATGATGCAATGCAACAAGAGATAGGCAACATAGTCAAAGTTCATAATCATAAGCAAGGAATAAGTATAATAACAACATGGCAATGCATGACCAATGCTTGAAGTAAACATGCTTGTATAGAACATATTACATGTGTTGGAAGAGACCATCATCATAGACCAAGCAACTTAGTACTTGGAATCCAAGGAATAACACTCTCTTAGAAGGTGATTAAGGTATCTACCCCACAATTGATAGATGGGCATAGCACCCCCTATCATAGTGTTCAAGGTATATACCCCTCAACATGGTAGATAGGCATAGCATCCCCCATCAAAGTGGTTAAGGTATATACCCCTCAATATGGTGGTTAGGCATGACACCCCCCACCAAAGTGGCAAAGGTATATATCCCTCAACATGGTAGATGGACATAGTGCGCCCCATCAAAGTGGCTAAGCTATATACCCCTCAATATGGTAGATGAGCATAGTAACCCCCCCTCCCCCATCAAAGTTGTTAAGGCATATCACCCTTTCAACAAAGTGTGGTCAACTTGCAATACTATAGATAATTTTCATGCATTCAATACATTCATAGCTTCCCTTCATCATATAGAGTCACTTGATTAATAACACATGTAGTAGATCCTCAGTAACTCAAGAAGACTTGTAAAATCATTTTATTAAACACTTGACGGGTGTGCAATGCTAGTTCAAAATCATGTAATTCAAGAGTAAAATAACGTGAGAAAACATAATGTAAAATAACCCACCAAGAAATAGTAAACCCTCATGTAAGATACCTTGAAATCCCTCATCAAACTGCATAATAGTTTATAGTTTTGTAATTCAAAACATGCATAATCACAATAGACAAACCATCACAGTATAAGCTTGAAATAGGTAAACATGTGTTCCCAATCAATATTTTATAAAACTACAACATAATTTATTATTATAATTAATAATAAGTAATATCAATAAGTAATACAACTTAGAAAAATGTGATTTTCATGGAAAGGAAGATTGGACACCATGGGTGAAATCACCCAAAGGTTGAAAACCCACATACCTCAAATTGGGGCTTTCTTTGATGTAGATTTGAATAAGGACTTAAAGCTTGAATGAAGTTCTTAAGACCAAAATTTAAGCTTGGGACACTTGAATTTGGATTAAATATTTGATTAAATGTTTGAGAAGGTTTTAAAGATGTTTTGAATGATATAGAGTTAAAAAAATTGCTAAGTATAGGTGTTTTTAAGCATAAAAAAAGACATGGGCCCAAGACTTCAATGCCTTAGGCCGAAAGAGGAAAAATAAGAAAGTTACAGCACTGCTCCGCAATGGTCAGTGTTACAAAGCCAACGCAGATGCACACTAAAAATTAAAAAGTTGGCGAAAATGAAATTTTACTATAGGTACTTTAAAATTGGAGTTATACCTATTTCTCACTCAATTTTGTCCCTTGATCAAGAATATGGAGTCATATTTTCGATATCATACACAAATTTTGAGATATATGAAAATTACAATAATTGACATTTTTGAAGAACAATTTTAGGGCATTTTTGGGGTGTTTCAGTGGCTAGAGAAGTTCACCGATTGGCTAGATTGGGGGGGTTAGATTAGATGAAGTTGAAAATGGTGGTGTAGTGGTTGTTGATGGTTCTAAATCTTCTTTGATTGAGGAAGTAAAGACAAAATAAGATCTTGACCACACGTACTTTGAGTTGAAGACCTTGGTGAAGGATGGTAAAGTGGAGGTTTTCTCCCAAGGGGGAGATAGTTCCCTTAAGTACCAAGGTATGTAGTGTGTGGCTAATGTTGATAACCTAAGGGGATTTATTTTGAAGGAGGTTCATAATTTATCTTATTCTATTCACCCCGGTTCCTCAAAGATGTATAGAGACTTGAGAGAGGTATATTGGTGGGGTGGTATGAAGAGAGATATCGTCACATTGATATCCGGATGTCATAATTGCCAACAAGTAAAAGCCGAATACCAAAGGCCAGGTGGCCTGGCCTAAGACATAGAAATTTCTACTTGGAAGTTGGAAGAGATCAACATGGATTTTGTGGTTAGGTTGCCTAAGACTAGAAAATACTTTGACTCTATTTGAGTTATTGTGGATAGAATGACAAAGTTGGCTCACTTTTTACTGGTCAAAGCCACTTATGGTGTCGAAGATTATGCCAAGTTGTATATTTATGAGTTAGTTAGATAGCATAGAGTACCATTGTCCATCATTTTGGATTGTGGTGCTCAATTCACTTCTCATTTTTGGAGATCTTTCCAAAGGGGTCTTGGTACCAAGGTTAAGGTCTATCCAAACTCTTGAGGATATGTTTAGAGTTTGTGGATAGTTGGGTTGAATACTTTCCACTTAGTATGTTTGCTTACAATAGTAGCTACCACTCAAGCATTGGTATGGCTCCCTTTGAAGCTTTATATGATAGGCATTGTAGATCCCTGGTTGGGTGGTTTGATATGGGGGAGATAGCTTTGCTAGATCCGAATTTTTCATGGAAGTCTTGGAGAAGGTGAGGTTGATAAAGGAGAGATTGAAGACAACCCAAAGTAGACAAAAGTCTGACTCCAATGTGAAAAGAAGAGATCTTGAGTTTAAGGATGGGGATTGGGTTTACTTGAAAGTCTCACCCATGAAGGGTGTGGTTCAGTTTGGCAAGAAAGAGAAATTGAGCCTAAATTTTATAGGTCCCTATAAAGTTTTGAGGAGAGTTAGTAAGATTCAATATGAGTTGGAGTTTTCTATGGAGATGAATATAGCTCATCCAGTCTTCCATGTGTCCATATTGAGGAAGTGTATGGGTGACCCAAGTGCTATAGTGCCGTTAGAAGTTTTGGGTGTTATAGAAGATAATTTGACCTATGAGGAGGTACCGATGGAGATTTTGGATAGATAAGTGACGAGGTTGGGAAAGAATGATGTATATTCCAACAAGGTCCTTTGGAAGAATCCACAAGTTAAAAGTGTCATATGGGAAGCTAAGGCGGACATGAAGAAGCAGTACCCATATCTATTCCACTTTACTCAAGCCGAAGGTAATTATTTAAGTCCCTTATGTGATTTTAAGTCTTAGGTTTCAGCCCTCATGTTATTTTACATGCATCCATTTTTTATTGTAACAAGTTTATGATGGTTTTTGATATTCATGATTAGACTTTTTGAAAATGATGTTTAAATATGTTAGTTGCATTCATATCGAGCTGAAATCTTCATGATTTCATCTCTTATGCATGTTTCTTTAACATTCGGGATGAATGTTCCCAAGGGGGAGATATTAAAGTGATCCGAAAAAGTGCTTCAAAATGTCCATAATCATAATTTCTATATATCTTAAAATTCATGTGTCATATCGAAAATCCAACTTCATATTCTCGATTAGGGGGAAAAATTGAGTGGGGAATGGGTATAACCTTAATTTTAGAGGACCCATAGCAAAAAATAAATTTTACAAATTTATAATTTTCACAGAGCATCCACGCGTTGGCAGCGATGTACCAGAGGCATGGAGCAGTATAAATTATCCTGCGCGATGGGTTTGCATCGCGCCAAGGATGCGGACCAATGTAAGTTTTTCCTGGGTTTTTCTATCTCGGCCAACGACATTGTTGTCATAGCCCCATACCCACTTATACGTGAAAACACCCACACTTAGCAATTTTTCAAATCTATATCACTCAAAATCCTCACAAAAACCTCTCCAAGACTTAATCAAATATCTCACTCTAGTTTCAAAGATTTCAAGCTTATCTTTGGAACCCAAGGATTCTCTGTAAGCTCATCTCAAAAAAACCCAAGTTTGAGGTATGTAGGTTTCATCCATTAGGTCCTTTCACCCATTGAGCCCAATCTTCCTTTTTTTAACAATTGCATGTTTTCAAGTTGTATTATCTATGGGTATCTCTTATTATGGATTATGAATATAAAATATGGTGGGGTTTTATGAAATGTTGATCTATTATGCATGATTACCTATTTCAAGCTTATACCATGATTTGATTTTGTCTATTGAGACTATGAATGTTTTGAGCTATGAAACTATGATCTATTATGAGATTTGATGATGGATTTCAAGGTACCCTACATTGGGGTTTTACTATATGTTGGTGGTTTGATTTGCATTAAGTTTTCTCATCTTATTTCACTCTCAACTTGCATGATTTTTAACTAGTATCATGAACCCACTAATTGTTCAAGAAAATGTCAAGTTAAGAAGACTCAAATTATTGATGATCTATTTCATGATTTACAAGTCAAGTGACTATATGATGACTAAAGGATTTCAAGTATGTATTGAATTCATGAAAAGTATCTATGATGTTGCAAGTATTAAGTTTAGCCCTGTTTCAATATTTCTAGCTCTTGAAAGCCGTTCATGTTAAAGCAAGGGTTCCTGTATGATTATGATCTACTCTCATGTTTCAAGTTTAGAGGTCAAGCTTGTTTGTGAGCTATTCATGTCATGTTCTTACAAGCTATTCATGTTATATTAAAGTATGATTATTTTAAGTATTCTATGGGATTAGACTTAGCACCGATGGATTGGATGTCGGCGTGGACTATCTTCAAGGGTCCACACTCTTTTCCTCAAAATATGTGCCAACATAGGACTATACTTTAGCCTTGCTATACTACTGGATCCACTTAGTGCACTTTTATGAAAGCCTCCCCCAAATGGGATAGATTACCATAAGGGGGTTTACTTTTCCGAAATGGGACAGGCTCCTGTAAGGTCAAGTATAGTTTACCTTGGCAAGTAGACCACCTCTTTACTGATGAGGGGTAATATTCGGGATTCCAAGTTGCAGCTCGCTTGGTCTTACTTTTATTAGTTAGGGTCTCTTCCCATACATGTATTGTGTTCTATGCAAGTTCAATAATTTACAAGCATGTTTTACTTCAAGCGTTGATCATGTATTCCATATTGAAATTATACTTATCTATCGCTTGTTATTATTATGCATTTTGACTATATTGGATTATGTATTCATATATTCCATCATACATACTTAGTATAATCAAACGAACTAATGCATACTCTATGCCTACATGATATTACCATGTAGGGACTAGAGCACTATTTCATCATCCTCCATGTGGCTAGTACAATCCTTTGAGCAAGCTTTGGTGAGTCCTCAAGTCTAAGGATACTATCTTTATCACTTGTGTTGTTTTGAGACTTCTTTATATTGAACATTGGCTACTATGCGGGTGAGCCCCGAAAGTATCTTGGCCACCGCTCTATTCCATGTTAGAGGTATTTTGGATATTATGATATACTTATGATAGAGCTTGACTCTTTAATGTTTAATTGATTATCAAAGACTTCGCTTAATCCCATTTTCCTTTTTATTATATCTCTTGTTGTTGTTTACTTTGCTTCCATGACCAAGGATGTGTGATTGATATGCTTGGAGGCTTTTTTGGGTCCCTTCGGATTCCCATTCGCCATGTCATGTCTAGGCCATAGGCTTGACTCATGACGCATACCGTTTTAATTGAATTGACTGGGTCTGAAGATTTGGTGCATGATGACATGTGTGTAATTTGATGCTAATTCATTCAAGTAGGGTCGGTTAGCTTAGGAAAACATGTAAAATGATATTTTATAGGGTTTATGAAAGGATTTTTGTGTGATGTTTTGGGTGTTTAATTAAAATTATGTTGGGAAGGGGTTGTATGTACTACTTCGATGCTAAAAATTTTGTTAAAAATGTCATATGGGGCTCGTGTTGATAGACTTAGATTCTTAATTTACTAGCTTTTTCAATCTATGAGGGTCTTTTATAGCCCGTGGAAACTTCCACATGCCGTAGTTGCCCTTCGTATGAAAATCTAGAAACTTGAAATTTCTGAAAACTTATTAGACGAGACCGTCTATGAGTCGTAGAATATTCTATAAGCTCATAAACAGGTCTCGTGGATCCTAGCCTAAAAAATTTTGAACACTGGAACACTTGTATGACTCAGTCTACCACTCGTAAATTCTTCTACTAGTCATACCTGGTCTTATAGATACAATTCTAGTAGGCAAAGTTTGTGACCACTATTTCTACGAGGGTTCTCTAGAACTCGTAGAAGTGCCTTCATAAACTCTTCTGTGACTAAGTTTGATTTGATTTTGCTTTTTATTCTTTGACCTGTAGGGCTAATCACATTTGCCAAATGTCTATATTTCAGGTACTATTGCCCCTAAGACAAGATGTGATGAGATTCGTGCCATGTCAATGAGGCTCAGGGATATGACATCGGGAGAGTAGGATATCTTTGAGACTAGTAAATTAATTGAGTAGCTCAGGTCCGACCTGAACTGGATGCTGATAGACTACAGACATAGGCTATTGCTAGACTTGGATAAGCCCAGACCTAGGATATTATTGTTCAGACTCCCAATCTGACGAGGAAGGAAACAACAATAGCTGATCTATTGAGACAATTCCGTCCATAGAGGAGTCAGAGTTAGAGTCAGGATCCAGGGATGATTCAGATATAAAGTCTTTTGCCGCACCACTTCAGGCAACAATATCACCACTAGGTGCTTTATCTAGCTGGTAGTGCATTGAGGGCATGCGAGACATCTATACAAAGGGCATATATAGGAATGAGTAGGTGAAACTTGCCCGCTGTATTGTTGAGAAGCCCCGGATCATCGCCTCTAGACTAGATAGTGTACATAATCTCTAGGACACTCTTAGCAGATATTGGCTCTAGAGGTTGGCCAAAGCACCAGGAAAGTACTCCCCAAACATGATTCAGGAGTTCTATGGATCCTAAACTTCCATGGTACTCAGCACTCTTCCTAAGGGAAAGAAGCCCCTCACTCAGCCCAGGCTAACACATACTTGACCGGTGGATATTTTAGAGACTACCATATGCCATATGTTGTTCCAGCTTGAGTTCCTAACCCCTAGATCCATAACAGAGTATGATCGCAAGTTTGGGCAGACCAGGGATAAGTCCCTAATTAGAGACCAGAGTTGTAGAGCTGGCTTGATGAGATGGGTAGTAAAGTAGATTGCTGAGCAGGGCACACATCTTGCATGGGTAGCCACTTCTTTTGAGGCTATTGTGAAGGCCTCCTTTAGTTTCCCTGCCAAATTTTAGTAGGCCATTGTGAGGTCATAGATCTTACTTATCAACCCAAGCCTTGGGCCTAGATGTGACCGATGTGTGTGAAACCCGAAGGAACCCCAAAAAAGCCTCATAACATATCTTCGTACATCCTTGGTCGCGGAAGCAAAATAAATAAACATAAGAACATAAATAAGGGAAATTGGGACTAAGGGAGAGAGACTTATATTTAAATAGCTTGAATATCATAAGTGAGTCAAAGCTCAAGCATAATACATATCTTGTCCAATAGTTCCTCTAACATAGAACTTAGCAGGGCCCAAGAAAAGCAATCAGGCTCACCCTCATAGTCAAAGTATACCAAAAAGAAAAGATAGTCTTTAATACATAGCGTAGGGATGAAGATCAATGTCCCTGAAATGGAGGACTCACCAACTAGCTTGAATGGATATCACTAGCTATTTGGGGGAGGACGATGACCAAATGGAACTCTAATTCCTACATGGTAACATCATGTAAGAATAGAGTATATGTTAGTACATTTGAATGTATTAAGTATGTAAGATGAAATGCAACAAGAGATAAGCAACATAATCGAAATACATAAACATGCGCAATGGATAGCATAATAATAATATGACATATATGAATGATGCGTGAAGTAAAATCATGCTTATATAGAATATAGTATGAAAGTAGAAAAAGACCATCCTTTTGCTAATAGGCTTACCACCTCCCATCCTAGGTGATTGTGCTATCAAACCCTCAATTTGGTTATTAACATACACCACCCACCTCTAAGGCGATTTAAAAGAGGTATCAACCCCAAAATTTGGCTATTAACATACACCACCCACCTCTAAGGCAATTGAGGAATCAATCCCACAACTTGGTTAATAAGGTATCAAATCCTCAATTTGGTCATTAACATACACCACCCACCTCTAAGGCAATTAAGGTATCAAACCCATAATTTGGTTAATAAGGTGTCAACCCCTCGATTTGGTTATTAACATACACCACCCACCTCTAAGGCAATTGAGGTATCAATCCAACAATTTGGTTAATAAAGTATCAACCCCTCAATTTGATTAATGAGGTATCAATCCTCAATTTGGTTAATGAGGTATCAGCCCCTCAATTTGGTTAATGAGGTATCAATCCCTCAATTTATTTGATAAACATCATCCCTTTTATCATAGTGGTCAAGGCATGGTACCCCCTCATCAAGGCATGGTCATCTTAGAATAATATAGATAATTCTCATAAATATAGCTCATATAAACATTCATTTCATCATCAAAAAGTCATTCAACTCATAAGACATGCATAAGACCTTCAATTCCTCAAGAAACCATATCCGGATATTTTATCAAACACTTGACCGGTGTGTAATAGGGTTACAAGACCATGCAAGTTATAGATGAAATCATGCAAGAAAATTCATTGTAAAACTATTAATCAACATCTTACAACACCCTCAAGCAATATACACAAAACGCTTCACCAAATCTTACAATAAATCCAAGATTTATAGCTCAATACATAGTAAAACAATCACAACTTTATATAGCTTTAATATAGTTCATAGACATGTTCATACTAGCAAACCCATTTGTAAAATTAACTTTAAATCATGAAAATTGAGTAAAAAGGGAGGTTAGGGCACCATGGGTGGAAGTACCTAATGGTTAAAACCCATATACCTTAGCTTTGGTTAATTTCTTGAAGAAGACTTTAATGGAGACTTGAAGCTTAGTGGAAATCCTTAGGTCCGGATGAGGGTTTTGGGACTTGAATTTGAGAGTAAATATTTGGCTAAGTATTTTGGTGAGTATCGGCGAATATTTTTAAATGATATGAGGGTGAAAAATGGCTAAGTATAGGTATTTTCACGTATGGGAGGATCTAGGTCCAAGACTTAAAAGTCATGGACCAAAAAATAAAACTGGACCATTTTTAATACTAGTGCGCGTTGTTCTGATGGCGTGGATTAACTTCTGGAAATCACATTGTACAATTTCCAGACTTTGATATTATCGCTCTAAAAGTGAGTTTAGACTCTTTTCCCCCTAAATCTGACCTCCTGAATAAGAATATGAAGTTGGATTTCCAAAATAACACATGAATTTTGAGATATAAGAAAATTATGATTTTGGGTACTTTAGAGGCACAATTTCAGGCACTTTTTAGGCTCATTTCATGACTAATGCTCGTAGATAACACCTTGATATTGGACCATGCCATTCTAGTTGCCAGCATCTTGGGTGGCTATGAGATCGATTGGGCCAACCTCATCGCAAAACAATTTCATGAGGCAACATTGAAGAGGTCTACGTCCTTCCCCTTTCCTTGCTTGATCTATAAACTTTTTTCAGAGTTGGGGTGGAGAGTATACATCACTTGGACTCTTTTGATTGAGGTCCATCACACTCTAGATGCCAACCTGATCAAGGCTAAGGTAATCAATTGGCACTTCGGTGAGTACCACACCAGCCATCTTAGATACCCGAGATATTCACGACAGAGCCACCTTCTGAGACTCTAACCACCACCACTGCTGTTGTTACTAAGGAGAGGCCCCCACAGATTGAGATAGATATGGAGAGGGGTCCACTACTACTATTCCTACCCTACCAGCCATCCTTACACAAGCATCACCCACTAGCATGGTCTATGTGTCAATGGCATCCATATAGGCCATGGCATAACAACTGGCCTATACTAAGTCCCAATAGGTTCAGTTACTTTAGTAGATCACACCATGGGTCCGCCAGGCTATTACAGAGTCCAAGGGACACATATAGGCATTCATGGTCACTATTATTTAGTACTAATTTATAGCTGTGGATGCCCGCATCGATGCATTTGAATTGTAGGTCTAGGAGAGCCTAAGCAAAGCATGAGCAGCAGATATGATTACCCTATAGATAGAGATCTAGCAGCTCCAAGCCGACATGATAATAGCTTTGGCCGCACCGATGGAATTCCCATAGAATGTGCCCCTAGTACTGGTGGTGGACTCGTTTACTCCTAAGGATCCCTCAAATCCTTCCCATAGGAAAAGGTCCCTCCCTGATGATGATCCAGATGCAACGAGGTTGCATGTGGGGCTGATAGAGGAGCAGGAGCTAGATTTTTCCATGATGCGATTAAGGCCGAATGTGGAGTTGAGGCAAGATCGAGAGCTTGATAGAGTGAGGGGTCTTAGCCCCTACAGATATGCTTCTACCACTAGGTAGACACTAGGTAGGTATAGGGTGCCCAGACTCAGACATAGGCTGGTGCTTAAGTGCCTAGGTATGCTCTTTTTGACCCTTGTACTTTATTTTGCATTTTTGGTATGCATTGAGGACAACACACCTATTTTTTGATGGGGTGTGATTAGTTATAGGCCTTAGTAAAGTATGAGTAGCCTTGGCCTATAACTATTCCAAATTTTGAATTCTAGATGTTTCTTGCCTGTGTTCTTTATCTCCATAGATATTTTATTTCTGTTGAACTGACATATTTAGGATGTGTAGGTAGCATTAGTTGCATATAGTACTATCTATGAATATATATATGTGTGTGTGTGTGTGTGTTTGTGCTTTTGTGTAAAAAATGATATCCACCAAAATTTTGTTAGTTAGTCTTGATAGCAACCATACATGTTTGGTTGTATTGATAGTTCTTGTTGTGATAAGTGAGGATAAACTTGAGATGACAAGTATGATCTGAGAGTCTGTGTTGATAGTATAGTCAGTGTCATGCATGTGTGAGTTTAATTTGCTAAATTCATATATTGTGCTACAATTCAGAACTTACCTTGTTACTGTGACTTAGACCGTAGGTTATTTGGTTAGGAAATGATCTTAGAGCATTGTTCATATAAATGACTAACCAAATGTGTGAAATATACCTTGATCCTAATGTTTGAGCCTTATGCACCTTTTCTTTGTACAAAACCTAAGTCACCTAGCCTTATAAGATGTTAAATCGTGAAATTGGCTCAGGTCCTTCCTTGAACATTGTGCACCTTGACTAGGCAAAAATTAAGTTCAATGTGGCTATCGAAAGTGGCCCTGGTTCCTAGGTTGGATATTGTGTACCTTGACTCAAGCCAAAAGCCAAAGTTAAGGGTGTCTGGTGTAAGGGTAAACATCAAATAAGGGAGAAAACTCATGATACATGGAAAAGGAGTTACAAATATGTGATGCCTAAGCAATGAGATAAAAAGAAAAATGATGTGAAAATACAAGGAAAAAAACTGGAAAATGTGAATAAGGCACCGAGAAAACCTTAAATTAGGAGTAAGGGAGAATGATATGAAAAATAACATTATTGGTAGGACAAAAGTGTAGAAAAATGCAGTGTCAAGGAGGGAATTTAGTCTATGTTCCCAAAACATTGTACCAAAACCCCCCGAGCTTCTATTACGAGCCAACAAAGTCTTAAAGTGATCCTGGTCTAAGTAGTCAAAGGTCATGTCACGAGTATAGGTGCAAGCATATGGTATTGAGCATGGTATTTGAATGTCTTTTGAGAAAATGAATGATTTTACATTGTCCTAAGCATTAAATCTGAAATTATTATTATGAGAGATATATGAGACTTATTTTTATGAGGGAACTTCCATTGCAATGTTGACATTAGACAAACTCAGTGACTGTGGCTTATTCATAATTACCTTCCTTGTCATAGTGGCACTATTACAAATGTTGATCTATATTGGTTTGCTGAATAGCTATATAATATGTTTTTAAATTGGTGTGTGTATCTGTTCTTGAGTTTGATTTGACATATACCATTAGATTGAGGTCTGTGTGTTACTGTGTTGCTTATGTAGATTGAGTCTATCGCTTGAGGACAAGCAACAATTTTAAGTTGAGGTTATTGAGGTGCTGTCAAAATACAAAACGTTTAATGCTTAAAACTTCTAATTTTGTATATTCAAAATTTGATGTTAGTAGATTTGATGTGTTATTATTTTTGTTTTGGAGAATTGCAAGGTTGGCACAATTTTAGGGCTAAGTGTGCAAAATTTGTTAAAGAAGAGAGTTCACATGACTTTTTATGGGCCGTTGATATGGTTTCGTTTACAATTCCAATGAAGGGTGATTATCTGAAGTTAACTCTATGAATATGCATATAAGATGTAGAATTTTTTACGAGCCTTAGACTTGGTGTTGTGCCCTTAGGATCAAAAAGTGGGGAGTTGCTGAAAGGTCATTAGACGAAACCCTCTATGGGCCGTAAAATTTTATATGGTTCATAGAAGGGTGTCGTAGAAGTCAGCCCCAAATTTGAAGAAGCAATTCCTGAAGCCCAACTACGGGTCATACAATATTATACAACCCGTAAAAGCTCTCTTAGAGTCTACCAACCCAGTTCTCCTAATCCATTTTGGTCTTTTATTTTAAAGACTAAATAGATTTTTTAGGTTATTTTTCATGAAGGAATGTGACAGAATAATGGAGAACAATATAGAGCTTGAGAGAAACACTTGTAAAACTTTATTTTGTCTTTTAATTTCAATCTTTTGATTCTTGGTGAAGAGTTTGGATTCCTTGTACTTAATTCTCTTATGTAAGTGTCCAATTATGTTATTCAAATTCATATGTCTTGCATCTACACTTATCATGAGTAGTTAAATCCACGAATAGGGTTGTGGGAACCATAAAGAACTGAGAAGGTAAAACTAGATAATTCATAATGCTTGAAAAATGTGCATGCATGTATTAGTTAATTATCTTAGATTTGAATGCTTTTTGACGGTGGCCAGTGTTAGAACTCTCCTAGTGTTACTAACTAGATCAAGGTATTAATAAATAGGAAAAGAGATTAATTAACAGGATTTGATTGATGTTTCTCATCTAATCAACTGAACTAGGCCAAGTTGAGATTGTACTGGAATAATAGGTAATGGTTAGTAATTTCATACTGGACGGATGAACCAAATCACATAGTGAAATTCGCCTCTCGCCGAGGCCAAAGAGTTTGGTGAACTTAACTTACTGTTCTACATGCCACACACTAGAAAAGAATTCGATTATCTGGCAATACTGAGTTTAGGAATCATGGGGAACACAATACTCTAGTTATTTTTCATACTTTTTTGACACTTGTCTTGGTTTAGAGCTACTTTTCATAGTTGTAACAAAACCTTTTCTTCCCCCTCCCCCCTTTGGGGAGATAAGCAGATTAGTCAACCCAAATTGCTTGAATTTATCTAAGTCTACCATATTCACTGTGGGATTGGCTCTAACGTTGATTTGGTTATATATCTTGACAATGACCTCTTTAGCCCCGAAAAAGAGGTGTAGCTTCAGTGACATCACATATTACCTCGGCTCACAGGCAGAAACCTTGACTAACATCAACCAAAAAAGACCTCAGCCACCAACCAACATGTTACCTTATTCATCTCTCGGCCATAGCCATCACATGCATCAATGCACAAGTAATAATAGATGCAATGTATATGATCATAATTATATCACCGTATCAATATCATAAAAATTTTAGTATTATCATAGTATCAATATCATCAATGCCTTGATATCATCAATATATCAATATCATCAGTGCCTTAATATCATCAATAGATCAATATCATTAGTGTCTCAATATCATCAATAGATCAATATAATCAACGTCTCAATATATATATCATGCTCATCTCAATATAAGCATCATCTCAGTATCAATATCAAACCATTCACAAGATCATAAGTCCCACAGATTCACAACTACTCAATTTGAAAACCTCAATATCAAAGCCTGTGTGATACAGTTCTATCCCAAAGTACTCAATTTTATACACATAGGAGCATATAAGGTTTAATCATACTTAACAGAAGGTTAGAAGTCAACTTACCTTAGATAAAGTCTTGAATCAAGTCAAACTCAAAGTTTTCTCATCTCTACGATACTCTGAATCACTAATATCCATTTAAATACAACATCACAATCACATAACGAATCTCATGACTCTAAAATTAATCAATCTTGTAAAAGGGTAAATTGGTCAAAAGTTTAATACAGAAAGAAGTAGCTGAAATCTAAAAATTTATACATGAAAATGCTCCCCAAGTAACAAGGAGTTCAACGGTGACAATCTTTAAAAAATGGAGTTAAAACGAGGGAGAAATCATCAAATTAGTATTAGGAATCAAAGTCCAAAAAGTCCCAAAATTCCACCATTAAAATCCCAAAATTATAAGTTAAAACACAATGTAATCAATGAAAATCAATGAAATGGGTTAGAAAATAGTTACCCAATTGATTAGCCTTGAGAAACCTTGAAGAATCTCTTAAATATGAAGTTTGGGATATTAAAAATAGTGGAAATTGAGTAAAACATGTCTTTAAAGGAGGTCACTGTTCAGGACACTAATTGTGCTCTGCAAATAAGGAAACCTTAGGTTGCGGTGCTCCACAAATACGGAGAACCTTTTGCTAGTGTGGAGGGTTAGGCATGCACATGCTCCACGAATGCACCCCTCTCCTCCTAGATTGCGAAGAATAAACTTGCTAGCACCAAAAATTGTGAAAAACCAGTTACTACCTAGCCTAGAAAATAAAGAAACGGACCCTTGAGATTCGTTAAGAAGCCCATGAGCACAAACCAAATATGGAACCCTACTAGAAATGATGTTCCCGACTCAATGGAACCATCATAATTTAAATTCAGAACCTCCTTGGCCCCAAACCCATGAGAGATCGTTTAAACTAGTTTCTAACTTAAAAACTCAAAATATTCTTGGAAGCTCTAAAGATTACATTGAAGCCATTTTTAATGTTAGTTTCACCATCTGAAACCACTTAAATTGACGATATATTCATCAGAGCCTCCAAACTCCGATTGTTGGTCAAAGTCAAGCTTATTATCCAAAATGAACTAAAAATGCAATTTGGGGCCTAAAATCTCTATTTTAAATCCAAATTTAGTTCTGCAAGTCCTCCTAGACTAGATTTGGCACTTCGGAGCTAATGGAATTGGCAAAATCATAATTCGACACTTGAAATCCAAAATGATCCCAAAATTCAAAATTTCTAACTTTAAGTCTATAAAAACTCTTTCTTTAGCAAAACTCCAACTTTTTACAAGGTTCTCAAAATTTGACTTTTAGACATGACCAAAAATGAGTCAAGGTAACTTTAGGGATGGATAAAATGGTAATTTGGTCAAAAAGCCAAAAATGACCTTCGAGGTCATTACTTCATCCACTACTAAAAATAATGTTTATCCTTAAACATGAGATAACAGATAAGGGAGATACTTGAAGGCTCAAATAACTAAGGACACTTGACACACAGATCTGACCGTATCTCCCAAATAGCCTCACTTTCTAGCCTATGGCTCCACTAGACTTTTATTAAGGCAATCTGCTTAGTCCTCAACTTCACACTTGCCTATCTAAAATGGCCACCAGATATTCCTCAAAAGTCAAATATGGTTGAACTACCCTGAATCCACGAAAATCACATGAAACTCGTCTGAAATATAATATTGCAGAAATATGAAACATAGGATGGACTTAAGATATGTTGGGTGGAAAAGCAAGTCCATAAGCCACCTCTCCCACTCTGTCTAGAATCTCAAAAGGACCAATGAACCTAGGATTAAGCTTGCCTTTCTTCCCGAATCTCATAACACCCTTCAAGGGTCAGACCTTCAACCAAATTGTCACTAACTATATACTCCAACGATCAAATCTGCCTATTCGCATAGTTCTTTTGGCAACTCTAGGCTGTCACCATTTTACTCTAAATTAACTACACCCGCTGTAGGTCATCTCTTAACATATAAACACCCATGCTATCCAGCGGTATCATGTCAACCCATTAGATCGGTGATCTATGCTGCCAGCCATATAAAGCCTCAAAAGGAGCCAGTTAAATGCTCGAATAATAAATGTTGTTGTATGTGAACTCTATCAAGGCCAAGTATCAGTCCCATCTAGCACCAAAATCAATAACACAGGCTCAAAACATATCCTCTAATACTTGAATGGTCCTCTCAACTAGCCATCAGTCTGACGGATGAAATATTATACTCAAATCCGAATATGTACCCAAGCCATGATGTAAGCCCCTCCAAAGTGTGAAGTAAACAATGAATCGCAATCTAACATGATAGAAAATAGGACCTTGTCAAGCCTCATAACCTAGCTAATGTAGAGCTAGGCCAATCTCTCAGTTATATGCTTTATGTTTATTAGAATAAAGTGGGCAAACATGGTCAACTAATCCTCCACTACCAAAATAGAGTTACAATCCCCAGCAGAAGGAGGTAAGCAAATAACAAAGTCCATGACAATGGGCTCCCACGTCCACTTAGGAAAGGGCATCCTCAAAAGCTCTCCACCTAGCCTCAAGTGCTCATACTTGACTGGCTAGCTTGTCAAGCACCTATTTATAAACTGTGATATGTCTCTCTTCATGTCGTAGCACCAGTAATGCTGACTCAGATCATGATACATCTTCGCTCCCCCTTAATGAATAGAATATGAAGCACAGTGAGCCTCCTCAAGTATCAATCTGACCAAATCACTTACCTTGGGCACATAAATATGACTCCCAATCCTCAAAACACCCTCAGAATCAAGGTTAGCTTCCTTAGCCTCCCCTCTATTCACCTTATCATGAATTTGACATAGCTTCTTATCCTCAAACCACCTCATGCAAATCTAATCCATCAAGGATGAGTGAACCTCAATAGTAGTAAGCACCTCACCTTGATATGAAATATGTAATCTCACCAATTTAATGGCCAATTTCTGAACATCATTAGCCAAGGGTTAGTTGTCAACCTGAATAACTACAAGACTCTCCATACTAGAAGCCTTTCTACTTAAAGCATCTGGCACCACATTGACCTTTCGAGGGTGATATAAAATAGTCATATCATAATCCTACAGAAGCTTAATCCATCTTCACTCCCTCAAATCCAAGTCCTTCTAACTGAATATGTACTATAGGCAGTGAAGATGTCATTATGAACACCATAAAGAGAGTGTCTTCAGAGCTTCAATACAAATACAACAACCGCTAACTTTAAGTAATTCGTGGGATACTCCTTCTTATAAGCTTTCAATTGTCTAGAAGAATAAGCTATCACTTTTCCCTTTTGCATCAAGACTCTACCTAAATCAACCTTAGATGCATCACTATAGACTATGAAATCAACACCCTCACATGGTAATGTCAAAATAGGAGCCATAATCAACAAATATTTGAGCTTTTAGAAGATCTCTACATACTCATCCGACCATAAGAATAGAGCATTCTTCTGAGTGATCCTGATCAATAGGGTTGCTATAACAAATCATAATTACAAGCTAGGCCCAAAAAACTACAAATCTCAGTGGTTAAAGTAGGTCTAGTCCACTTCTGAATCTTCATAATCTTCGCTGGATCAACCTGAATACCTCTCTAGACATAGTATAACCCATAAATGCTACCAAACTCAGTTAAAACTCACACTTGGAAAAGTTGGCATATAACATCTCCTATCTAAGTTGTTGAAATACAATCCTGAAGTGTTGCTCATGATCCTCTTTGGTGTTGGAGTAGACCAATATATCATAGTTGAAGACAACCACAAAGGAATCAAATATGGTCAAAATAGACCAATCATCATTCGATAAATGTGGTTGGGGCATTAGTCAGCCCAAAGGACATCACAAGGAACTCATAGTGCCTATACCTCATCAAAAAATCTGTCTTAGGAATATTAGGAGCCCTTATCCTCAACTGATGATATCCGGATGTCAAATTAATCTTCGAACATATGGCTACACCTTAAAGCTGGTCAAATAAACCATTAATCCTAGGGAGGGGTATTTGTTCTTGATTGTCACTTTGCTCAACTATCTATAATCAATACACATTCTCATAGAGCCATACTTTTTCTTCACAAACTAAACAGGGGTACCCCATTGATGTCGTTCTCAAGAAATAGAACCTAACCAAGGCTAGGTTGAACCAAAGGAAATACATAGACCTATGTGAATTATATTATTGTACTTTGAGTGATTAACTGACTTACTTCCCCAAAAAGAGGGGGGTTTGCAATAATCAGTAGAAAAGTAAACCTACCTAACACAAGAGTAAGTCAATATGGAGAGAAACTAGGGTATTGTGTTCCCTATGATTCCCTAACTTAGTATCACCGGATAACCTAATTCTTTCTTAGTGTTTTGCATGCAGGACGGTAAGTTAAGCTTACCAAACCCTTTGGTCTAGGCAAGAGGCAAATTTGACTACGTGACTTGGCCAATCTCCACAGTGTACATTACTAACCCTTACCTATTGGTCCTAGTACATCCTTCCCTTGGCCCAATTCAGTTACTTAGATGAGAACATATCAATCAAATCCTATTAATTAATCTCTTTCCCTATTAATTACTACCTTGGTCCAGTTAGTAACACTGGGCGGGTTCTGATATTGGCCACCACAAGAAAAATGCAAAATGAAGAGAGTTAATTAATACATGCATGCACACTTTCTAAGAATTATGAATTATCTAATTTTATCTTGTTAGTTCTTCATTGTTCCCACAAACCTAGTTGTGGATTAAACTACTCATAATTTATGTAGATGCCAAACTTATGAATTGGAGCAACATAATAGAGAACTTACACAATTGCATCAAGAACAAGCAAATCCAACTTCAAAGAGAATCACAAGATTAAAGATGAAATCAAAGTACAAGTGTTTCTCAAAACTCTCCAATGTTCTCTTATTATTTTGCCTCTTAAATTGTTGAGTTCTCCGTGTACTATATGTTAACTTCATGAAAAATAACCTAAAAACCTATTTATTATATTTAAAGCATATAAATATAATAGGATGGTTGGGTTGGCACACCTCACGAAAAGGTTTACAAGCTGTATTGCATTCCATGGCTCATAATCAGGGTATCGTACAATGCTGCTAAAAGTCTAAACTTTAAGTATATGATACCCCTTTATGACCCATAAAGTGGTTTACCACCCATAGGGGGATTTCATCAGATGAATCTTCAGAAAGTCCCTAATCCTTGATCCTAGGGCACAAACCATGTTCTACGACTCGTCTGCATATTCATTAGGGGTAGCAATTGGGCGGGTTAGATCAAATTTGAGTGGATTATAATTGGTCAAGATATCAAATGATTCAAGACCCAACCCACCCAAATTTACTTGGGTCAAAATAGGTTGGGTCAAAACAAGTTGAGTAACGAGTTATAGAGTGGGTGTTAACCCACCCAAACTTCAACCCAAATTCACAAGATCTCTCTCGAATTAATTCGATTTGCATATCAACCCAATTTTATATAGATTGAAATGGGTTGGGTTGAGCTAATAATAAGGTAGGTTGTTAACCCACCCAAACTTCAATGGGTTAGGTCGGGTTAGGGGTTGGGCAGGTTGGACTTAATTTTGTCACCCCTAATACTCATAGAATCAACTTCAGAAAATCAACCCCTCATTGGAATTGTCCACGAAACCCACTTCATGAGTCACAGAGTGAACTATGACCTGTAAAGGGTTTCGTACTATATCAAAATTAACAACTTCTGTACTTTCTTCCCAAAATCAAGGCCAACCCTAGAATACTACAAATATAGCACAAAAACATATAAAACCAACTAACATCGCATTGAGAACACATAAAATTCCAAGTCTTAAACATCAAAAGTGTTGTATTTTGACAGTACATTAATGCCGTCAACTTAAAATTATTTCTTGACCTCAACCGGTAGATTAAGTCTATATAAGTAATATAATAACACACAGACCTCAACCCAATGGCATACATTATATCACTCTTAAACTCACAGACCCATGCTACCTTTTCAATATAGAATTAGATAGCCATCTAGCAAACAAATACAGTATAGTGCATGTGACAACACAGCTATGACAAGTGAGATACTATCAACAATCGACAATCACTAAATAAGTCTAGTGCTAACAATGCAATGCAAGTACCCTCGCAGAAAGAAGTCCCATGTTTGACTCTTAAAGATGTTTTCATGTATAACTTTGAGACTATGCAAAATCGCTCAATCTCACAAAAGATATCCATGCATCATGCCTAATACCACTGTTTTCCCCTATTCTCATGACTAAGACATTCAACTACTTGGAATATGATCATTTTAGGACTTTCTAGGCTTGTAACGTAGGCTCAAGTGGCTTTTGTATGATATTCTCGGAACATGGTGACTAAAGGCCCTCCTTAACGCTGATTTTTCCTATACTTTTGCCCTACCAACTCTGTTATTTTCCATCTCATTCTCCCTTTCTCCTATTTCAAGCTTTTCTGAGTGCTTTCTTTTCATTTTTTAGATTTTTGCCTTGCTTTTACACTTCATTTTTCTTTTTAACTCACAACTAACGCATCACTTATTTTTCCTTCCCAGTACATTGTTTCTCTGTTTTTCTCTATATCACTAACTTCTTGCTTATTTTTGTGTTTCACTCTTACACTAACCACCCTCAACTTAGGCTTTTGGCTTGAGTTGATGTGCACAATATCCATCCTCAAAACCAGGGCCATTTTTGGTAGCCACCATCAATTTAGGCTCTTTGCCTCAGTCAAGGTGCACAATATTCAAGGAAGACCCAGGCTAATTTCATGATTTTACAACTAACAAGGCTAGGTTAATCAGGTGTTTGCAAAGAATAAGCACAAATTAGGCTTAAACATTATAAACAAGGGATATACTGCAATTTTTGTTCGTTATTTAAGCTAAGTAGGCCTTCAAGAACAAAGGCCAAAGATCTTTTTCTAATCCAATTAATCTATGGTCTAACTTAGAGTAATAAGGCAAGTTCTGAATTAGTACACAACACATGAATTCATCAATTTAAGCTCACACTCATATTGCACTGACCACATTATCGATAAAAGACTCTCAAATCATACTTTTTATCTTAATTTATCCTTACATATCAGAACAACATTGTCAACACACCTAAATATGCGTGGTTTCTATCTAGAACTAATCAAAATTTTGGTGGGTATCATTTTTTAGACAAAACAAAAAATATGCTATATGCCACAAGTATTAGTACTATATGTTATACATGCTAACTAAACATCCTAAATGTGTTGGTTCAACAAAAAGTAAATATCTATGGAGAAAATGAACACAGGAAAGAAAACCCCAAGATAAAAAATTAGGCTAGTTATGGACCCAAGCAACTCAGATTCGCTGACACCTATAACTACCTACAACTCATTAAAAAAGATGTGCATTATCCCCAATGCACACAATTAAAGCAAAATAAAGTATTAAAGGGTCAAAAATCATACCTGGTTTCCTATGCATCGATGTGTGGCTGAGTCTAACCACCTCATCCTACATGGTGGTCTTCTTAGCAGTAGGATGCTATCTGGAGGGGCCAGCACCCCTAAAACTCTCAAGCTCTTGAGCCTGTCATCTCTCCTTCTCCTATCTTGACTCTCTCAAGACAAGCTTGATATCCTCCTACTTTTTAAGACCCACATGTAAGCTTATGACATCTTGATCATCATTCTCTATGCAGGGTCTCTTCCTATGTGAAGACTGGATAGGCGCCTCAGGAACAAAAAGATCTACCACCAAAACTGGAAGTGTGGTCTCTGGTAATGTCATCAATGCTACCAATGCTACTATCATATTGACCCAGAGCTGCTAGATCTCCATCTGGATGACCATCAAGTCTATTGGCAGTGCCGTGCTCAAGCGCTGCTGTACCCTCGCCTTGAAGGTATTAATACGGGCATCCACAATGAAGAGACAATCCTAAATAGTAGCGATTGCGAATGCCTATATATGACCCTCCGAGTCTAAAATCAGTTGGCCGACCTATGTCCTAATCTTCCAAATAAGCTGAGTCAACTATGACTTAGCATAAGATAATCTCTGTGCCATGGCCTATGTAGATATGGCGGACATATAAACTATGCCCGCGGGAGTAGACTGTTATGACGTGGCTTGTGGTTTAGGAATAGAAGTAGTAGGATTCCTCTCTCAACTAGCTCGGGCAGGAGGGGACTATCTTTAGAAGATGCAGCAGTGGCGGTCATATGTAGACCTAAGGCAGCGACGCTGGGGCGAACATCTATGGTATAGGAGAAGGCTGGTGCACTGCTCGCCAGAGTGCCACTGGGTTCACTTTAGCCTTGATCAGGTTGGCATCCAAAGTGTGCTGGGCCTCGATTAACAAGTCTAGCTGATGCAGGCTCTTCACCCTTAACTCTAGACAGAGCCTATATATCAAGCAAGAAAATGGGATGGAGGTAGACCTCTTCAGGGCAGCCTCATGAATTTGCTCGGTGATGAGGCAAGACCAATTAATCTCATACCAGATAAGATGCTGGCAACTAGCACTGCACACACTCTAGTGTCAAGGAATTATCAACAAGTGTCAGCTAGATGCATGATCTAACAACCACCTCCCAAAACTTAGCGGGGAAACTTAGTGAAGCCTTGACATTAAGCTCTGAGTGTTAAGTTTCGAACCCTTAAAGGTTTCGGACCCTGCTCAGTAATATAAGCAACTATCCATCTCATCAAGCTAGCTCTGTACTTTAGATCTCTCATCCCAGGCAGTTCCTCATCTGCCCACTCTATAGTCGAACTTAGCTATGGATCTAGGGATAGGGA
>JAOTQJ010203533.1:0-30336 GCA_025642045.1 Solanum sejunctum | reverse complement strand
TTTAGATCTCTCATCCCAGGCAGTTCCTCATCTGCCCACTCTATAGTCGAACTTAGCTATGGATCTAGGGATAGGGAACTCTCGCTAAAATAGCATGCAGCATATAGTGGTCTTCGATATGTCCACCACTCGACCCCTTACTCTCATCTCACTTAGTCTGTGCTGGGTGAGGGGCTTCTTCTCCTTTGGAAGAGCATAAATCGTCACCGCATATGATGCATATAACTCTATCTCCATGGTCAGGGAGTATCACCTGAGTGATTTGGTCAGCCACTAAAGCTTATACCTGATCATCGTGTCCTAGAGATTGAGGACACAGTGGAGTCTATTTGGGATAACTCGGGGCTCCTTATAAATTTAACAGGTTGGCTTATCCTACTTTGTTTGATACATATCCTCAACATAAATGTTCCATATACTCTCATTGCACCACCGATTAGTAAGTGTATCTGGTGGAGATGGTGATGATCAATGTACTATGGAGGACTCCATCTTCCATACATCTTTGAAGCCTAATTCAAAGTTAGACTGCTTTTTGGTAGAGTCATATGAATAGAATCGCTCCTGTCATGGCCTTCCTCACTAGACTTGGGAGTACAGGCGATAAGAACTTGAGTTTGCCCAACTCTGGTAGCAGCTGAAGTCTAAGGTCTAGAAGCCTCTAGTTATGGGCAGACGCCAATCTCCACTACTTATCCACTCGAGGTAGGAGCCTTCTCATCCTCTGAAGACACATCTCTGAGCTTTCTCTATAGGACATTGATCTCATCACATTTAGCTTCTGGGCTGTAGTACCTGAAACATGAACATTTTTGCACCTTGGTTAGCTGCCCAAATCAAAAAATGAAATGCAAAAACAATTTAGACTGAGTTGCTGAAGAATCTCTGAAAGCACCTCTATGGGCCGCAGTTGATACTAGGAGCCATAAAGGGATCCCATAAAATAGTGGTTACAATAATTTTCCTCACTGGAAAAGTCTACGAGACTAGGTATGACTAGTAAAATATTTTATGAGTCATAGAGAATTCCAATGTTTGAATTCATTTCAGGCACTACAAGACCTATATACAAGCGATGAGTGGTCTAAAACTCATCGAAGGTCTCATCTAATGGGTACTTAGAAACTTTAAGCTTCTAGAATTGTGTATGAGGAGCAATTACAACTCGTGGAATATTTCACGAGTCATAAAAGGCACTCATAGACAATAAAACTCAGTCACCTGAGTTTCTATGTCCATCATAATGGACCCCTATACAAATTTTTTAACTTTATTCTAATAGCATCGAAGCAAAATGCACACACTTACATGAGTTTCACAAAACAACCAATTCCCTAACATGCTATTCAACATGTATACCCCATCAAAAATAAGTAGACATGTTTCCCCAACACTTTCGGCCACGTACGAATGATTTCATAGAAAATTTTGCACCTATGTCATCACTCACCAAATTACACACACAATTAATTCATCACAAATGGTGGGTGATTCAATAGGCCCAAAAACATATTATTTAAATCATACAATTAAGACAATCACACCTAATTTTGAATTTAAACATATATTCAAACATGGGCAACCATAATTCAATTATCAACATGTCAATTGCACATATGGGTTTGTGTCTAGCACTACCATTCCCAACATGATTTTCAATTTAATCATACAAACATAGGCAAATTAAAGGTATTTGATTAACAAAAAACTTACCAAGTTGTGTGACTAGATTTTAGAAGATGAAGGAGGTGGAGAGGCACTAAAACCCTAGGTTGCTAGAAAATCTTATCGAAAAATGGGAGAGTTAATTGTCGGTGGTTGTTCGAAATTCTTTGGGGTGGTGTATGGCTAGGTAATTTTTGTAATTTAGGGTTTAAATGGGGTGAAAACAATTTTGACCACATTATTTATACTTTGACTAGGTCGGTTGTAATCTAATGGGCCTAGACTCTACGAAACTTGGATTACGGGTCGTAGAGTGATTTACAACTCGTGAACTATGGTTTCATGTAATATTCAAACCCTAGTTTTTAGGACTAGGTTTCAAGGACTAGTATACAAGTCATAAGGTGATGTGTGACTCATAAAGTTGGTCGTAGAAACCCCAACACTTAGAAAAATTTTAGAAAACTTACCTGTGCTCCACGAGTCCTATTCACAACTCGTAGTTTTATCTATGGATCATAAAGTTGGCTAATTCACTAGGGTGCACAACATTTTGCTTACTAGAAATGTCTACAAGATGGTGTATGGGTTGTAAATGGTTTGAGACTCATAGAAGTAATCATAGAGGCACTTTCTGATGCCCTTCTCAGCCAAGAATGACTGAGTTAGCTATATACCTGCATATTCTTCATATAACACACTATTACCCTATATGAAACCAACCTAATGTCTATGATTACAACTAAAATACAAGAACATAAACTACCTATGAGTCTAAAAATAGAAAAAACCTACAACTACACTATTACATCAAAAACCTTAGGTTGCTTCCCAAGTAGTACCTGATTTATTGTGGTGACACAACTTGGACATATTGGTTACGCAGAATTCATCAATCACCTAGACGTCATTCTTTAAATCATCTGACCTCTTCATAGACTAAAAATATTGAAGGCAAACTCTTTATCAGTCAACCTGAACCTGAGTTGATCGACTTCCATATCCACTAGTGCTTGCCCAGTAGTAATGAATAGTCTTCCTAAGATGATTGGGACGTCGAAGTTGACTTCACAATCTAGGATCACAAAGTCTATGGGGAATATGAATTTCTTAATTTTGACTAGCACATCATATAGTATCCCCACAAGCTTCTTTACCATGCGATAGCCACCAACAACTGTACGCTTATCGGAGTAGGGTATCCCAATCCTAACTTCTTAAAGACCGTAAAGAGCCTTAATTAATGCTAGCACCTAGATCACACAGTACCCTTGAAAACTCCACATATCCCAAGGTGGAGGGTATGGTGAAGGCACCAGGATCTTCTCATTTTTGAACCAATAACCTTGTAGAAATAGCACTTCTATGCTGAAGCTTTTGGGAGAGCTCTTGAGTGACAGTGCGCTTGTTTGTAACCAGGTCCATCATGTGCTTCACATACCCTGGCATCTTCTCCATTGCCTCAATGAAAGAGATATTGATGAAGAGTTGTTTCAGCATAGATAGAAAGTGCTTGAACTACCTTCCTTTTCCCTCTTTTTGATTCTTTAAGGGAAGGGAGGAGGAGGCCTATAAATGAGCTTCACTCTCTATGGCATTTTAGCAACTTCACTTACCCATCCTTGCCCCAATTATCTCCTATATTTGTATCCCTGGACACAACTGTCTCCTCTCGAACATCATCCTTATCAACTGGCATGGGAGGATCAATGGTGCTTTTGCCTCCATAAGTAGTAACCACCATATATTACCCTTCATTCTTAGGGTTCTAAACTATCTTGCTAGGCAGTATACCCCTCTGATGCTGATTTAGTTGAGTTGACACTTGATTAAACTATTTTTCAAGATGTTTGATAGCCATAAAATGAGACTCAATTTTCTAGTCAATACTAGATATTTCAGATTTCATCACCCTTAGATTCTCATCCAGTGTCTCAGCTTTCTTCAATAAGCAATTAAATATCTCCTTAATTCTTGAGCTACTTACACCTATAATGCAGTTATGTGGTGGCACATAGAGACCATTTCTCATCATCTATGTGACTCCAATTTGCATCTCCCTCAAGGCCCCTGTTCTAGTCATAGTATCCTCTATGGTTGTCCCTAAAAGCTTCCATCTCTATTGAAGTTTCGACCTCAATTTTCTTGACCTTGGCGCCAATAGTCCTAATTGGACCTTTAGGTATTGGTCCAAAGCCCCCCATCTAATCAACAATAAAATAGGTGTCCTCCTTATAATAATGCTCATTATATATGGGTGCACATGGAGTTTGATGAACCATGGCATAGACTCGCTCCTGGTTCTACTTCATCATCACATTCATTCCTGTCTGAATTCGGGCAAGCTCTTGTATAATTTCTTCATTTTATATTAGCTTGCTATGAACCAACACTAATAGAATATGTACATTGTAGATGCTCTGCCTTTCTGCATCTATACACAATTAGTCTTGGCCACTCTCTCCATCATTTCTGCAATTCTTGCGAATGGCTGATCTAGGAATATACCCCCTATTATAGTGTTAGCACAAGCTTGACTATTTGCATCAAGGGCATGGCAGAAGATCTCCACCAAGGCATCATCAACTATCTTGTGGTCTGAGATACTCCTCAACTATTTGGTTAACCACTCCCATGTAGTACTAATCGAGTGGCTAGGATGTTGCTCAAAGTTGTTGATATGATCTTTCAACTTGAGCTTCTTCAATCTAGGGAAGTACTTCTCCAATAAGTCCTTCTGCAGTTCAGCCCAACTAGTGGTCGAACTCTACAGGAACTCGGATAGCCATAATGTTGCATTGCCTGTAAGAGGTAATGGGAAGACATGATGTCCCACAACAATCCTCAGACAGATTCTATGTTGCCATCACACTCTTGTAGATGAACGCAACATTGTGTAGATGAATATGAGGATCCTCGGATGGTAAGCTCGGGAACAACCCATGATTCTACAACATTTGAAGTAATTAAGACTAAGAACTTTGTGTTTGCCAGTAGTGGTGTCCATACAATAGCTCTAGTCACCTCCATAGGCATAGGATTCATCCTGTATTGATTCCACTAATAAGCATTGACATTAAAATCTTGAGATTGTGGAGCTATGTCCTAAAAAGGAAGTAGGTTCTCATGATTAACATTCTCATTCTCGTTCTAGTTTAGAGCTGCATTATCCACATTGTTGGCTTTATCTTGGGCCATTATCCTCAATATTCTATGGATCTCTAGGTCAAACAGAGTCAAAGGTGTGCCTCAACTTTGTGTGTTGGGCATACACTACACTTACACCCAACAAAGAAAGAAAAATAACAAAAAACATAAAATATGGGAATTAAGGATTAATGCCCAAATAACTATAAATTAACTAAGTCAAGCCATATTCCTCGGCAATGGTGTGAAAATCTTGGTGTCATCCAAGTTACACCTCTTTTTTAAGGATAAAACGATCTTTATCAAGAAATAGAATCTAACAAAGGTTAGGGTCGAACACAAGGGATACACAGACTTAAGAAAATTTAATTACTATAATTTCAGTTATTAACCAACTTACTTCCTCAAGGGGTAGGATTTGCAATAGTTAGTAGAAAAGTAAACCTAACTAACAAAATCAATATGGAGAGAAACTATGGTATTGCGTTCCCCATGATTCCCTAACTAGTATCATCAGATAACCTAATTCTTTTCTAGTGTGTAGCATGGAAGACAGTAAGTTAAGTTCACCAAATCCTTTGGTCTAGGTAGACGAATTTCACTACGTAACTTGGCCCATGTCCGCAGTATGCATTACTAACCCTTACCTATTAATCCCATTACCCCTCCCCTTGGCCTAATTCATCTGATTAGACAAGAACACATTAATGGAATCCTATTAATTAATCTATTTTCCTATTCATTACTACCTTGGTCCAGTTAGTAATACTAGGTGGGTTCTAATGTTGGCCACCACTAGAAAGCATATAAAATAAAGAGAGTTAATTAATACATACATGTACACTTTCTAAGAATTATGAATTATCTGCTTTTACCTTATTAGTTCTTCATGGTTTTAACAACCCTAGTTGTGGATTTAGCTTCTCATTATTTGCGTAGATGCAAGACTTATGAACAGGAATAAAATCATCAAGTGCTTACACAAATGAATTAAGAACAAGCAAATCTAACCTCAAAAAGAATCACAAGATTAAAGATGAAATCAAAGTACAAGTGTTTCTCAAAACTCTACAATGTTATCTCAATATTTTTCCTCTCTAATTGTTGAGTTCTCTGTGTATATGTGTTAGTTCAAGAAAAATAACCTAAAAAACTATTTAGAATATTTAAACTAGAAGTCCTAAACATAATAGGATATTTGGGTCGGCACACCTCACAAACAGGTTTACAGGCTGTATTGCATTCCACGGCCTGTAATCTAGGTCTGGTAAAGAGCTGCTGGAAATCTGGAATTCAATTCTATGATACCCCTATACGACACATAAAATAATTTATGAACCATAGGGGGGTTTCATCTGATGAATCTTTAGAAAGTCGCTAATCTCTGATCCTCAGGGCACGAGCCATGTTCTACGACTCCAAAAACAATCCACGACCCGTCTGTATGTGGGTAAAGTTAGTTTCAAAAAATCATCCCCTCACTAAACTTGTCCACAAAACCCACTTCATTATGCACAAAGTCAACTATAACCCATATAGGGATTCATACTACACCAAAATTAGAAACTTCTATACTTTCTTCCAAAAATTAAGGCCACCCTTGGAATCCTACAAATGTAACACAAAAACACATAAAACCAACTAACATCTCATTGAGAAGACACAAAAGTTTTAAACATCAAAAGTGTTATATTTTTATATCACATCACCCATGGAGACACACTAGGGCATATAAATACCTTAGTCAGGAAATTGTGGAGCTACTCTATTTGGTCCTTCAACTCAGCTAGAGCTATACGATAGAGAGGAATAGAAATGATCTTGGAGCCCGACACAAAATCAATGGCAAAGTCAATATCCATATTAGGAGGGACACAAGGAAGTTATAAAGGAACACATCAACAAATGCCTAAATAATAGGAATAGACTCCATCAATAGTGGCTCAACACTTGTATCACGAATGCAAACCAACTATGCAAGACAACCCTGTTCTATTAACTTTTGTGCCTAAATATAAGATATGACTTTGTTAGGATAGGATATACTCGAACCCTACCACACAGTCCCCGATCTACCCAAAATAGCTAACGTCAAAGTCTTAGCATAATAATCACTAATAGCCTTATCAAGAGAAAGTCAATCCATCAATAATATAACATTTAAACAATCAAATCAAGTATAATTATATCAACCAGAGTGTCATAGCCTAATAAGGTCATAAGAAAGGAATGTTACACTACATCCACTACTAAGGGCTCACCTACTGGGGTCAAAATTGTAACAGCCCTCACGTGCCTCGAAAAAGCGTCCTAGAGTGTATTTCTTGGATATCTCAAAATCCGTGTAAGATTTCACAATCTGACTTCATATTCATTTTAAGGGGGCAAAATTGTATAGGAAAGGGGTGGTTTTCAATTATTATATTGCCAGTAGCAAAAAACCATTTTTTGCTATAGGGGCTGAAACATAAAGTGTATGCAACCAGTCCATATCGCAGATTTGTTGCACACTAGTGCAAAAAGGGCCTAAATCCATTCTTGGGCCAAAATAGGGAAAAATTAAACTTTGCACAAAAATGTACTAGTCTACTACAAGTCTGCGTCGTGTACTTATCACAGACTAGTTCAACAAGTTCCTTAATTTTCTGTTTTCACTTAAGGTGAAATGCCCCAAAAATGTGCTTCAAAAATACCCATAATTGTAATTTCCATATTCTCAAAATTTGCAGGTGATATCAAAAATCTGACTTTATTTTCTTGATCAGGGAGAAAAATTGAGTGGGAAATAGGTATAGCTCTGATTTTACAAGACCTGTAGCGAAAATTGATTTTCACAAAATTTTTGGGAGACAAATGTTTTCCGCGATGGCTCCGCAAGGCGAACCTATCACGTAATAGTATTGTCACTTCCTTATTTTTCTTGTTTCAGCCTAAGGCATTGGGGTCTTGGCTCCATGCCTAGATATGCGTAAAAACACCTATACTTATCCATTTTTTAACTCTACATCACTCAAGACACTCTAAAACCCTCTCTAACACTTATCCAAATATTTCATCCAAATTCAAATGGCTCAAGCATAATTCTGGATCTCAAGAACTTGATTTAATCTTCAAGTTCCTTCATGTCTACATCAAGAAAATCCAAGTTTGAGGTATGTGGCTTTCAACCATTGGGTCCTTTTACCCATGGTGCCCAACATTCTTATTTTAAGAAAATTGCATATTTTCAAGTTGTATTACTTATGGGTATTACCTATTATAGATTATGACTATAAACTATGTTGGCGTTTATGCAATGTTTATTGAAAACACATGTCTACCTATTGCAAGCTTATAATATGAGATGGTTTGGAAATTGTAACTATGCATATTTTGAGTTATGAAACTATGGTCTATTAAGAAATTTGATGATGGATTTTAAGGTATCTTATATGATAGTTTTACTATGTGTTGGTGGGTTGATTTACATTGAGTTTTCTCAAATTATTTCATTCTTGAATTACATGATTTTGAACTAGCATTACACACCCACCAAGTGTTTGATAAAATATCTTGACAAAGATTCTGAAGTTGTTGATGGTCTTTGACATGATTTATAAGTCAAGTGATTTTATGATGATTAAAGGCTTATATGTATGTATTGAATTCATGAAAAATATCTACAGTGTTGCAAGTTGACCATACCTTGTCAGGGGGTGACATGCCTGTACTACCATGTTGAGGGATAGATACGTTGACCACCTTGCCGAGGGGTGACATGCCTGTACTATCATGTTGAGGGGTAGATACCTTGACCACCTTATCGGGGGGTGATATGCCCATACTATCATATTGAAAGGTAGATACGTCAACCACCTCACCAAAGGAGTGACATGCCGGAGATTCCAAGTAGTAGTTGCTTGGTCTATGATTATGATTTCTTCCCACATATGTAATCTATATTTGCAAGCTACATGATTTATAAGCATGTTTTACCATAAGCATTGATCATGCATAACATATTGATATTACACCTATCCATTACTTATGACTATGCATTTTGATTATGTTGGCTTATATCTTGTTGCATTGCATCCTACATACTTAGTATATTCAAATGTACTAACGCATACTCTATGCCTACATGATGTCACCATGTGGGAACTAGAGCACCTCTCTATCATCCTCTATGTGGCTAGTTTTGGCATTCCGAAAGATAAGCTTTTATGAGTCCTCATGATTGGCGACACTAGCTATGCTACGCTTACTAGTTGTTATCGCTTAATGCTGAATACTTAGTACTATGAAGATGAGCCCAGAAAGTATATTGGCCCCCACTCCAATCTATATTAGAGGTGTTGTTGGAACAATTGATATACTTATACTTTGAGCTTTGACTCTTTTATACTTTATAAGTATAAAGACTTCCCTTAGTCCCTTTTTCCTTATTTATATCTCTTATTGTTGTTGTTTTGCTACTGCGACCAAGGATGTGTGATTGATATGTTAAGAGGCTTGTTTGGGGTTCCTTTGGGTTCCTCATTCGCTGTGTCAAGTCTAGGCCCATGGCTTAGGTTGTGACATAAGGAAAATTTGATAATAACCCAATGTCTATATAGACAGGATACCCCTTATTTCTTAGCCATTTTTCAGCCCTAAAGCTCTCAAAATCCTCTCCAATCTTCTCAAACCTTCTATTCGATCTTAAGTCTTCAAGAATGTGCTTTGGAATTCAAGAAAACCAAGTCAAGCCTCAAGTTCTCCTCAAGCCTTTCTTCAAGAAACTCTAAGATTAAGGTATGTAGGCTGTATTCATGGGGATTCTTCCATCCATGAACTCAATCCTTCTCATTTAGTAATTTTCATGATTTTTAAGGTTGAATACTTTATCGGTAAACTATATTATGCATTATAAACATCATTTGAGTTTGGATTCTTCAAGTATTGATTGATTAAGCATGAATATCTATTGAAGGCTTATTTCATGAGTTGATTTATATATATTAAGTCCATGCATGATGTGAACTATATAAACTATGAATGATTGTGAACTTTTAAGATGAATTTTATGACACCCAAATTGGGTTTTCTACTATAATGTTGGTGGGTCAAAAAGAATGATTTCTAAATTAATTAATTTTACACCTCTTCTATAATACTCTTGATTATATAATTTTAAGCATATGTACATATACCCACAATGTTTTACTAAATTTATATAACAAGGATTCTTATATTGGTGAAAGACTATTGCATGTTTTGCAAGACAAGTATGATATGATAAATTGATATGGACTCTTAAGCATGCATTGAACACATGAAAAATTCCTATGATTTATAAGTAAGATTTTGAGCCTTTATACTATATTCTACCCTCTTGTGAGTGAGCGATGTCTTCATAAAGAGGTTAAGCATGATAATTATTTTATCCTCATGTGCAAACTATAGCTAACTAGAATGGATCAAGCATATTACAAGTCCTACCCTCATGTGTAATGCATTGCCACTAAAAGGGGTCAAGTTTATGAAATTTTTTTACCCTCTAGCAAAAGGTATATGCGCACGTGTAGGGGTCAAGTATATGAATGAGCTACTATTTCCATGTTATCATATTTTTTACAAGCCATTCAAGTTATGATTATCTATGTGCCACCATAGATTTATATTATTTCCCTTAATGGGCTTTACTAGTAGATCCAACTAGGATAAGTTACCCACTATGTGCGGTCATGTTTGGTTTACCTTAGCAAGTAGACTACTCCTTTTTCGGTGAGGAGACAACCATCATAATTCCAAGTAGTAGACCGCTTGGTCTTATATGTCAGTTAGGGTCTCCTCCCACATATGTATGTTATGTTATGCAAGTTTGACTATATATATGCATGTTTTAGTTCAAGCATTGGTCATGCATGCCATATTGGTCTTATATCTATTGATTATACTTATGTATCTTATTAATTATGGATTATGTCATGTGGAATTGCACTCGCATACTTAGTACATTTCAAGTACTAACATATACTTCTTTGCCTACATGATTTAACCATGTAGGAACCAGAGCTCCTATTCATCCTCCTCCTCCACGTGGCTAGACAGATCTTTTAAAAACTACTATTCGTGAATCCTCCACTTAAGGAACAAGATCCACCTTACTTTCATGCTCTTGTTAAGACTTGTCTATTTTTGGATACTTATCTTTTGAGGGGGAGCCTGGGAAATATCTTAGCCCCCATTTTATTCTTATTAGCGGCATTATTGGATATGGATCATTAAGTATTGAGCTTAATTCCTATTATGTTTATGCAGTTATGAAAGACTTCCCTTAGTCTCTTTATTCACCTCTATACTTTTTGTATGTTGATCATAAGATGGAAGTCCCATCCCTAAAACATCCCCATAGCGTGAGTCATACTTATCTGCCCCTTAGACTTTATTATGTGATTCATGCAAATCCTCTCTCCTATAACATCCCGATAGCTTGAGTCCAAAGTCCCAGTTTTCTTAGAATTTTTTGTTTCTTGCTTATTATTTAATTATGCTTTCGCAACCAAGGATGTACACATGATATGCTAAGAGGCTTGTTTGGGGTCCCTTTGGGTTCCCTGTTCGCCATGTCGCATCTAGGTCCTAGGATTGGGTCATGATAATATTGGTTAGAGCACTAGGTCTTTTAATATTCCTCAAAAATCCAACACACCACGTCACATAGAGTCTTCGTCATGGTTGTGAAGTGCGCCACAACTATGAATAGGAGGCTTTGAGCCATTTTAGGAAATGATTCACTTCTTTATGATCAATGTCGTGCTTTAGATTTAAAATAAGGTTTCATTCCCTAAAAAAATGCTTTTTTCCTCTTTTAGATCATGCCACAACTAAGTAGAATGGAACAAAATTCTACCATGCTCAAGGAGGGTCTGGCCCCTTCGATTCCTTAAGCTCTCCTAGAAGAAGGGGTCACGCTTGTCAAATATCAAAATGTCATTTCCATGTTTTCAAAAGTTGTGACCAACCCATTGAACCAAGGAGCCCAAGATCCTCATGCTACCACCATGGCTTTAAGAGTGAGGGACTTTAGAAGGATGAACCCTCCGAAGTTCTATGGCTCCAAATCAAAAGTGGACCCCCAAGAGTTCATTAATGATATATATAAAGTACTTTCAATTATGGGGTGAGTTTGAAGTATAAAGCAGAACTTATGGCCTACCAACTCAAGGGTGTTGCTCAAATTTAGTTTACTCAATGGAAGGTAGAGAGGGAGAGTAATGATGTCGTCCCATGGGAGGAATTTAAGTTTGCCTTCGTCAATCGATTCTACCCTATTTAAATAAGAAAGGCAAACGATGATAGAGTTCATGAATCTTAAGAAAGGCTCCATGAGTGTGAGGGAATATTCCCTTAAGTTTAACAAGATGTCAAAAGATGCTCTTCACTTGGTCGCCAACTCTTGGGCAATGATGAGCAAGTTTGTGTCAAGTATATTCGACTTGTTGAATAAAGAATGTTGTAATGCTATGATTATGGGGGATATACACTTGTATTAGCTCATGACTTATGCCGAAAAACTTAAAGGGGAGAAACTTAGGAAGAGAAGGAGTAGGGAGTCGAAGAAGGTTCGGTATGATGGTGGCTTCTAAAGTTCTAAGGGTGGCCATTTCTAACAAGGTCACAAATTCCAAGGTCCAGTATCTACTAATGTTCAAAACAAAAGATTTTCTAATGATAAGGTGCCTATCCTTAAGGTTCAAGGTGGTAATGGTGGGATGACTGTTCCAAGGTACCCAAAATGTGGAAGAAATCATAGCAAGAAATACTTGAGGGATTCGAATGCTTGCTATGGGTATGGAAACTTAGGCCACAAGGTTGTTATTGTTATGCTCAAAATAAGAGTAAAGATGGTCATCCTCAAGGACAAGGTGCTCATGTTAATCAAATGGCACAAGGAGGCCAATAAAGGGTGTGCTCCATGTCATAATCGATTTTATGCTCTTCAAGAAAGGCAAGGAGTGGATGAGGTGTCCTATGTTGTTACTGGTATATTAAAGGTTTATGATTATAATGTGTATGCTTTATTGGATTCGGGTGCCACTCTTTCTTTCATTACTCCTTTTGTTGCCAATAAGCTTCACATGTGTCCCAAATTATTGTATGAACCCTTTGAGGTGTCTACCCTTATCGGTGAATACATTATTGCTAGAAGAGTCTACAGGGGTTGTCCTATGTATATATTGCATAAAGTCTTACCTTATGATTTTGTTGAACTTGACATGGTAGATTTTGACATCATTCTTGGAATGGATTGGTTAGATGCATATATGTTTCCATTGACTTTAGATCTTGTAAGGTTAGGCTCCAACTTCCTAATGAGCCTATCTTTGAGTGGAAAGGTCATAATTCGGTGGTTAAAGGTAGGTTCATTTGTTGTCTTAAGGCTCAAAAATTAATTTCTAAGGGTTGTATTTACCATATTTTAAGGGTTAGGGACATTGAGTCTAAAGTCCCTCCTATCGAGTCGATTTTGGTGGTCAATTTATTTCTTGATATCCTTCCCGATGAGCTTCCTAATGTTCCTCCTAAAAGGGAAATAAACTTTGGTATAGATCTTTGCCTTGATACACAACCCATTTCCTTTCTCCCTTACCATATAGCACCGGTGGAGTTAAAGGAGTTGAAGGACCAGTTGAGGGATTTATTAGAGAAGGGCTTCATATGGCTTTGCAAGCCACCTTGGGGTGCACCGCTGTTGTTTGTAAAAAATAAAGATGACTCAATTAGAATGTCCATCTAATATCAGAAACTCAATAAGATCAATATAAATAACAAGTATCCCTTGCCGAGGATAGGAGACTTATTTAATCAACTACAAGGGGCTAGTCATTTTTCTGAGATCGATCTTCAGATACCACCAAGTGAGGGTGAGGGAATATGATATTTCCAAGATGGCTTTTTAGAATAGGTATGGGCATTTTGAATTTATAGTGATGTCATTTGTCTTATCCAATGCATAAGTGATATTTATAGATCTTATGAATATGGTCTTTAAACCCTACCTTGACATGTTTGTGGTAGTCTTCATAGATGACATATTGATTTACTCTCAAAGTTAAGAAGAGCATCATGTGAATCATTTAAGGGTAGTGTTGCAAACTTTGAGGGATGAGAGGTTGTTTGCTAAATTTGATAAATGCAAATTTTGGTTGAAGGAGGTTGCATTCTAGGGCATGTAGTGTTGGGTGATGGAATTAAAGTGGACCACAAGAAGTTGGAAGTGATAAACCAATGGATATTAAGAGTTTCTTGGGCTTGGCATGGTGCTATCGGAGATTTTTGAATGGTTTCTCTTCAATTGCTTCCCCTTTGAAGAAATAGATGCAAAAGAAGGCAAAATTTATTTGGACTGATGAATGTGAAAGGAGTTTTCAAACTTTGAAAGAAAAGGTTATATTCACTCCTATTTTGGCTTTACCAAAAGGGTTAGAAGGGTGTGTGGTTTGTTGTGATGCTTCACGGGATGGTTTGGGGTGTGTATTAATGCAAAATGGCAAGGTCATAGCATATGCTTCTCGGTAACTAAAGGGGCATGAACATAATTATCCCACCCATGATCTTGAATTAGTGGCAGTGGTATTTGCTTTAAAAATATGGCATTGTTATTTGAATAGGGTTCATGTAGACATATTCACCGACCACAAGAGTCTCTTATATGTGTTCACATAAAGAATCTTAATTTGAGACAAAGAAAGTGGTTAGAACTCCATAAGGATTATGACATAAGTATGGACTATCATCCCGACAAAGCTAAAATATTATGGTTGATGCTCTAAGTAGAGTGTCCATGGAAATTCTAGCTCATATTGATGATGGCGATAAGGAAGTGTCTAGAGAAGTTCACTAGTTAGCTAGGTTGGGAGTTAGGTTTCATGAAGTTAAAAATTAAGGTGTGGTTGTTATTGATGGTTCCAAATCTTCTTTGGTTGAAGAGGTCAAGTCCAAAAAAGACATTAACCTGGCCTTTATAGAATTGAAAGCTTCGGTTAAGGATGGTAAAGTAGAGCTTTTCTCCTAAAGGGTAGATGGTGTCCTTAGGTACCTAGGTAGGTTATGCGTGCCAAATGTTAATGGGTTGAAGGATTTGATTTTGAAAGAGGCACATAATTCATCCTACTCTATTCATCTTGGTACAACAAAGATGTATAGAGAGTTGAGGTAGATGATTTGTTAGAGTGGTAGGAAAAAAGATATCGCAAAGTTTGTATCTAGTTGACACAATTGCCAAAAGTCAAAGATGAACATTAAAGGTCGGGTGGCCTAGCCTAAGACATTGAAATTCCTACTTGGAAGTGGGAAGAGATCAAAATAGATTTTGTGATTGGTTTGCCTAAGACTAGAAAGCACTTTGATTCTATTTGGGTAATTGTTAATAAAATGACAAAGTTGGCTCACTTTCTACCAGTTAAAATAGCTTATGGTGTCGAGCATTATGTCAAGATATATATTCATGCATTAGTTAAGTTGAATGGAGTACCATTGTCTATTATTTCATATTGTAGTGCTAAATTCACTTTTTTGGAGATCCTTCGAAAAGGGTCTTGGTACCAAAGCAAGCTTAGCATGGCTTTTCACCCTCAAATGGATAGTCAAGTAGAAAGCACAATTCAAACTCTTGAGGGTATGTATATGCCATGTGTCTTTGTTTTCAAGGGTAGTTGGAATGAGCATCTTCCACTCATTGTGTTTGCTTACAACAATAGCTACCACTCTAGCATTGGAATGGCTCCGTTTGAAGCTTTATATGGTAGATGTTGTAGGTCCCCAATTGGATGGTTGATGTGGGCGATATGGCTTTGTTGGTGTCAGATTTGGTTATCAGAGCTTTGGAGAAGATGAGGTTGATAAGGAAGAGATTAACAATGGCTCAAAGTAAGCAAAAGTACTACTCTAATGTGAGAAGGAGTGATCTTGAGTTTATGTTCACAATTGGGTATACTTGAAAGTCTCACCCATGAAGGGTGTGGTCCGATTTGGCAAAAAGGGAAAGTTGATCCCAAGGTTTGTAGGGACTTATAGAATATTGAGGAGAATTGGTAAGGTTTCCCATGAATTGGAGTTGCCTATGGAGATGAGTATGGTTCACGGGGTCTTTTATTTACCTATGTTGAGAAAGTGTATGAGTGACCCAAGTTCCATAGTGCCCTTGGAAGTTGTGGGTATTGTAGGAGATAACTTGACCTATGAGGAGATCCTGGTGGAAATATTAGATAGGCAAGTGAAGAGGTTAAGAAACAATGATGTGGCATATGTCAAAGTCCTTTGGAGGAACCAACAAGTCAAAAGTGCCACTTGGGAAGCCGAAGTGGACATGAAGAAATGATATTTGTACCTCTTTCCCTCTATTCAAGCCTAAGGTAACAAATTAAATCCTACCTATGATTTCAAATCTTAAGTTTCAGCCTTCATGTCATTTTTTTGCATGAATACATATTCATGGTAACAAGTTTTGGTTATTTTTGATGTGTATGTTTGAGATAATGTTTAAGTGCATGAATTGCATTCATGTGGGGCTGGACATTTTCTAATCACTCTTCTCACACATGTTACCTTTACATTTGGGGATGAATGTTCCCGATTGAGAAATATTGTAACACTTCTCATTTGCCTTGAAAAAGTGCCCTATAGTGTATTTCTTGGATATCTCAAAATTTGTACATGATTTCACAATTCAACTTCATGTTTATTTTCAAAGGAAAAAATTGTGTGGGAAAGGGGTGGTCTTCGATTGTTTTAGATGACCTGTAGCAAGAAATTATTTTTCACATAGGGGCCGAAACAGAAAGGGTATGTGACCATCCCACATCGCGGACTTGCTACACACTAGTGTAGAAAGGGCCTAAATCCATTCCTGGGCCAAAGCAGGAGAAAAATTAAACTTCATGTGAAATTGTACTGGTCCACTGCAAGTCCGCACTACAAATTTATCGCGGACTAGTTCAACAAGTTCCTTAATTTTCTGTTTTCACTTAAGGGAAGTTGGTAATAACCAATGCCTATATAGATGAAAAGCCCTTATTCCTTAGCCATTTTCAGCCCTAAAGCTCTCAAAATCCTCTTCTCAAACCTTCAATTCAATCTCAAGCCTTCAATAACTTGCTTCGGAATTCAAGAAAACCAAGTCAAACCTCAAGTCCTCCTCAAGCTTTTCTCAAGAAAAACTCTAAGATTAAGATATGTGGGCTTCATTCGTGGGGATTCTTCCACCCATGAAGCCAATCCTTCTTATGTAACAATTTTCAAGATTTTTAAGGTTAAATACTTTATGGGTAAACTTTATTATGCATTATAAACATGATTTAAATTTGGATTCTTTAAGTATTGATTGATTAAGCATGAATATCTATTGAAGGTTTATTCCATGAGTTGATTTATATATATTGAGGCTATGCATGATGTGAACTACGTAAACTATAAAAGATTGTGAACTTTTAAGATGAATTTCATGAAAGCCAAATTGGGGTTTCAACTATAATGTTGGTGGGTCGAAACAAATGATTTCGAAATGAATTAATTTTGTAGCTCTCTTGTTTTATACTTTTGGATTATATGATTTTAAGCATATGTGCATATACCTACCATGTTTGACTAAACTTACATTACAAGGATTCTTATGTTAATAAAAGACTATTGCATGTTTTGAAATACAAGCATGATACGATGAATTGTGGGCTCCTAAACATACATTGAACTTATGAAACGTTCCTATGATTTATAAGTAAGATATTGAGCCCTTATACTATATTCTGCCCCCTTATGAGTGAGTAATTTCTTCGTGAACGGGTCAAACATGATAAATATTTTACCCTTATGTGCAAACTATATCTCAATAGAAGGGGTCAATCATATTACAAGTCATACCCTCATGTGTAATGCATTGGCGCTAGAAAGGGTCAAGTTTATGAAATGTTTTTACCCTCTAGTATAAGGTATACGCCCACATGTAGGGGTCATGTATATGAATGAGCTACTCTTGCCAGGTTATCATATTTTTACAAGCCATTCAAGTTATGGTTAAATTTATGATTATGTAAAGAATTTTGTGGGATTAGGCTTAGCACCAAAAGAGGCTTAAGGTGGGGGCTTGACCCAAGGGGTCCTTATATAAAGTCTTAGACTCTTAATTATGTGCCACCATAGGTTTATATTATTTCCCTAAATGGGCCTTACTAGTGGATCCAACTAGGATAAGTTACCCACTATGTGGGGTCAAGTTTGGTTTACCTTGGAAAGTAGACCACTCCTTTTTTTGTGAGGAGGCAAACATCGAGATTCCAACTAGTAGCTGGCTTGGTCTTATATGTTGGTTAGGGTCTCCTCCTATATATGTATGTTATGTTATACAAGTTTGATTATCTACATACATGTTTTAGCTCAAGCATTGATCATACATGTCATATTGGTCTTTTATCTAGTGATTATACTTATGTATCTTGTTAATTATGGATTATGTCATTATTTCATTGCATCCCACATACTTAGTACATTCCAAGTACTAACAGTTGCTTCTTTACCTACATAATTTAACCATGTAGGGACCGAAGCTTCTATTCACCCTCCTCCTCCACGTGGCTAGACAGATCTTTTGAAAAATACTATTGGTGAATCCTCCACTCTAGGGACAATATCCACCTTACTTTCATGGGCTTGTTAAGACTTGTCTATTTTTGGATAGTTATCTTTTAAGGGTAAGACCGGGAGATGTCTTGGCCCCTATTCCATTCATTTTAGGGTGTTGCCAGATATGTATATTTATGTATTGAGCTTGACTGTTGTTATGCTTATGTAGTTATGAAAGACTTCCCTTAGTTCCTTTATTCCCCTCTATGCTTTTTTATGTTGATGATGAGATGGAAGTCCCAAGTCCCTAAAGCATCCCCATAGCCTGAGTCATACTTACCCACCCCTTAGACTTTATTTATTATATGATTTGATTCATGCAAATCCTCTCCCCTATAACATCCCTATAGCTTGAGTCCAAAGTCCCACTTACTTTTTTAGAATTATATTTTACTTTCTTGTTGTTTAATTATGCTTCCGCAACTAAGGATGTGCAAATGATATACTAAGAGTCCTGTTTGGGGTCCCTTCGGATTCCTATTCGTCGTGTCATATCTAGGCCATAGGTTTGAGTTGTGATGGAAACATGAATAGAAAAAACATAGTATCGCAAGTCAAAACCCAATTTGAAATATATAGAGACATAAGAATAAGTTGAGCTAGTATCAAATATCATAGATGTAGGATGATGGCAAACCAAAACATTACCTGTAATTATAATATCATAGGCCTCAACCTCAAGTCTACATGGAAAAGTATATCAATGGCCACCTTGACCTCTACTCATAGAAGTTTCCCCTTTACCACTAGAATGGGTAGAAATATCACTTTCTCTTCTACCACTAGTACAGCTACCTCTATTAGTCTGACCACTATGACGAACCCTAGACTGTAGGGATGAAGCTCTTGCTAGTGCTGGATCTCTACCTGGTGCTGCGAAGTAAGAACGATCAAGCCTATAATGATTCTACATAAGGTACTATCAAATCAAATAATCAGGGGATCCATACCCGAAGTAGGATCTAGGGGTGCATAGCTGTTGTGATGGAGTAGGAGAAATAGTGTAGCCTCCCTAAACTATAGGCCTCTACTAGGAACTAGATGAACGCTGACCTAAACTTTAAGAATCACGAGGACCTCGTCCTCTCTCTGAAACTAGAAAGGTTATATAGACCCCGCGATGTTGATATGATCCTCCTTCTTTAGTAATACCCCTGCCTCTAGATGAGGCACTTGAGTACTATCCTGATGTACGGACCCTTTTGGGGTCCCCAGACTTCTCTCTCTGTATTAACTCCTCCTGTCACAACCCAAGTCTAAGGCCTATGTGTGACACGGTGAATGGGAAACTCGAAGGGACCCCAAATAAGCCCCTTGACATATCATTCCATATCATTGGTCACGGAAGAAATTAAATAACATAATAAGAGTAGAAATAAGGGAAAAAGGACTAATGGGATAATTTCATAACATAAGCATCAAAATAAGATAATCAAGGCTCAATACATAACATGTCCAACATCATATCTTCATGTATTTGAATTGTTCTTGGATTGTCCAGCAGTTTGAGTATGTAAGTCGGTACTCAACATTACCTTAGTACCAAGACCCTTTTCAAATGACTTCTAAAAGTGAGAGGAAGATTGAGCTGACATTCCGATATGATCGACAATGGAACTCTATACAATCGCACCAACTCCAAGATATACAACTTGGCATAATATTTGGCTCTAAAGGCTATCTTGACCAATAAGAAATGAGCTGATATCATCATTCTATTCACTATAACCCATAAGGAGTCAAAATACCTCTTGGTCTTAGGAAAATCAACTACAAAATCCATATTGTTCTCTTCCCACTTCCAAGTTAGAATTCAATGTCTTGGGCTAAAACACCTAACCCTTGATGTTCAACATTAACTTTTTGATGTCACCCAAGCTACACCTTATTTTTCAAGGCTAAAGTGGTCATTGTCAAGATATATGACCTAAACAAGGTTAGGATTGAACCCACGGGGAATATGGTAGACTTAGAAGAATTTAAAGCAATTCAGGTGGATTAATCTACTATGAAAAGTAATCCTAAACTAAGACGTGTGTGAAATTAGTATAAAGAGTAACTAGCGTATTGTGTTCCTCATGATTCCCTAACTTGGTATTACTAGATAATCAAATTCTTTTCCAATTGTAGTGTGCAGAATGGAAAATTAACCCTTACATTACCTGATTTGATCCATTCCCATAGTATGACATTACTAACCCTTACATATTGTTCTAGTACAACCTCCCCTTGGTCCAGTTTGCTTGATTAGATGAGAAACATCAATTAAATCTTATTAATTAATGTCTTTTACTATTCATTACTATCTTGATACAATCACTAATACTAAGTGAGTTCTAACGTTAGCCACCACTAAAAATCATTCAAACTAAAGAGAAATAATTATTAAATACATGTACACTTTTTAAGAATTATGAATTTTCTGATTTTACCTTGTTAGTTCTTCATGGTTTTCACAATCTTAGTTGTGAATTTAGCTACTCAGGATCAGTGTAGATGCAAGAATCATGAATTTGAATAAGGATGAGTCCTTTGGTTTTCTTTGGGTCAAATGTGGAGGAAGAACCAGAAGATTTCATTAATAAGGTCTACAAAATCTTGAATATAATGGGTGTTTGGCCAAATGAAAAGGCGGAGTTAGTGGCATACCAACTCAAAGGGGTAGCCCAAATTTGGTATGATCAATAGAAGGGGGAGAAGGTAAATGGTTATGTGATACTTTGGGAGGAGTTCAAATTAGCTTTCCTCAATCGGTTTTCCCTCTTAAGCTTATGGAAACAAAGTTGGTAGAGTTTATGAACTTGAAACAAGGTGTTGTGAGTGTGAGAGAGTATGCCGTCAAGTTTAATCAACCTTCAAAGTATGCTCCTCATTTGGTGGCCAATCGTAGATCTAGGATGAATATGTTTATGATAGGGGTCTCTAATTTGGTGAGTGAAGAATGTCGGTCCACTTTCCTAGTTGGTAACACGGACTTGTCTCGGTTGATGACATATGCCGAACAAATGGAAGAGGAGAAATTGAGGAAGAGAAGAGATCATGAGGCCAAGAGGGCCCATTTTGAGGGTAAGTACCAAAATGGTGGCCAGTCTTATCATGGCCAAGGGTCTTCTTATGATTCTAAGGTGGGTTTTGCTAATGATTTTCCAAGGGATCGAGTTGTTGAAGGTGTGGCTCCGAATGTTGGGTGTCCAAAGTGTGTAAGGGTCATAGTGGCCCATGCTTGAGGGGCACTAACACTTGTTTTAGTTGTGGGGAGATGGGTCACAAAAAGTTTAAATGGCCTCAGTATTGCAACAAGGGTAAAGGTTGTGAAGTTGATAGAGGGGGTTCTCCAAGGCGTAATCATTTCTATGCTCTTCAAGGGAGGCAAGAAGTGCCCGATGTCATTACCGATAAGTTGAAGTTTCCTTGGCTTTGATGTGTGTGTATTGTTGGGGTCGGTGTGCCATTGTTTCTCTCTTTATTCTTTTGGTTGCTAGAAAGTCCTTAAGTGTTGATCCATATTCATCTTGCATTAGGTTTTGCCTTGTGACTTGTTAGAGTTTGTGTGGTGGTTTGTGGTATTATACTTGGGATGGAATAATTGCATGCATATTGTGTCTTCAAAGAGATTAGTTGATGTATGCATTGGCTATGTTTATGGGTCTCTAGAATAGGGTCTTAAAGCCCTACCTTTATATGTTTGTGGTGGTCTCTAGCAATGAGGTATTGAATTGTGTAGAGCTTGTGAATTATTTGGGGGTAGTGTTGCGAGTCTTAGAGGATGAGAGGTTTTTTACTAAAAGGTGATAAGTGTGCTTTGTTAATAACAAAAATGTGGTTAGAATTCTTTAAGGATTATGATATGAGTGTGCTTTAGTTCTTTTTTTGGTAAGGCTAGTGTTGTGGTTGGTGCTCTAAGTAGGTTAACTATAGATAGGTTAGCATATATGGAAAATGGTGGCAAAAAGGAGACTAGTGGGGTCCATCGGTTGGCTAGGTTAGAAGTAGGATGAGGGAAGTTAGGAATGGTAGTAAGTGTCCTTGGTGATTCCGAATCTTCTTGGGTTAAGAGGTCTAGATTAGACAAGGCCTTGATTCCACCTTATTAGAGTTAGAAGTTTTGAGTGAGAAAATGATAGAATGGAGGTTGTCTTCCAAAAGGGAGATGGTGGTTGTAGTACCAAGTAGACTAGGTGTGGTTATGGTTAACAATTGAGTTGAGGATTGTGAGTCCTTGCAAAGTGTAGAGGGAGGTTAGTAAGGTTGCATATTGGGATTGCCTATAGATGTGAATATGGTTCATCCGGGGATGGGATGTGTTGGTGACTCTAGTGCTATAGCACTCCTTGAAATTTATCGGGGATGTAGAGGACAAGTTGGCTTAAAGGAAGGTTCCAATGGAGGTGTTGGACGGATGAGCGAAAAAGTTGGCTAATGAGGATATGGTGTTCGTCAAGGCCCCTTTGGAAGATTTGTCCATTCGTATGATTTTCTCGGGGAGTCGGTGCGGGCATGGAGAAGCAATATTCATATCTCTTTTATTTTATTCAAGCTTATGATGACATGTTAAGTCCTTATTATAATTCCAAGTCTCAAGTTTTGGCCCTTATGTCATTGCATGCATTCATGTTCATGTAATAAGATTATGAGGATTTTGATGTACATTTTGAAATTTCCTTAGAAATCATGTTTATGTGCATTGTTGCATTCATGTTTTAGGAAAAAAAATCTTCATGACTACTTTCCTTGTGTACGTTTTCCTCATATTCGGGGAAGAATGTTCCCAAGAGGGAGATATTGTGATACCCCGTAACTCTATGCTCTTATGTATCCATGTTTCAAGCCTCATTTGGTCAGGTTTAGGGTGTATTAGGTTCATAGGAGACTCCTAGTACCTAAACGAGTCCAAGACTTCTTAAGAGTTGAGTTTTGGGTGATGATTCTTACAAGGGTCAATATTAAACGAGCATAACTCTTCGCACATTTGGAACTGGGTAGCCCACGACATATCAAATAAAATCCCTTTGAGTTATCTTTATAATTCACTTGGTTTCACCTCATTCCTATGTCGGATGAAGAAGTTATGACCATTTTTGTGAGACCCTCCCATGTAGTGAAGCCCCGCTGGCATCTATACGGGCAGTTTGGCCTTGTACGGGTCGTCAAAAATATTTGGGGCTATAAAATGGCATGGTGAGGCTAAGTCTTGTCCACGACCAGTGGCATAGTTCATGTGACTCACCACTAGTCGTGAGATGGGACGTGGAGGTATTTTAGGAGGCTTGGCTAGGTGTAGGTGGCATTGGAAGCTAAGGCATGGGCCACGACTGCCTTGTATGGCTCGTGTGAAGGGGTACAGGCCGTGACACCTATACGTGTGGTGGCCCGCAACTATTATCTCCAACTAAGGTGGGATGGACCAGTACATGGTCTGTGTGACATAACACGGTCCATGAAGTGTTTCGTCAAAGTGATGAAATGTCAAATTTTTTTCCAAGTTTCCTAACTTGCATTTTTTCACTAAGTCACTTCACACGGGCACTCCACATGACCCGTGGAGTGCCACATGGTCAGTGAAGTCTCTAGTGGGACAACATTTTGCCAATTTTTCCATCTGTTCACTAATGGCATTTTTCATAAATTTTAATTATTGTATTGACCTTTTTAGACTTCTAATGCTATCTTAACCTTCCTAAAAGACCTAAACAATATTCCAAAGGATCAAACTCATTACTCTTATCTCAAATATACTCTCAATTCTCTCGAAATCCTCCATTAAGCTCCAATTAAATTTCAAGGAAACCCAAGAACAAGATTGGATTCAAGGGTCATTTCCAAGCCTCCATTCTTCCCAATCTCAATCCGAAGCAACTCTAGACCTAAGGTATGTGGGTTTCTTTCATAGGTTCCATTCACCCATGATACCCAAGCTTCCTTTTCCTAAATTGCATGATTTAAAATTGAGTTTACAAATGGGTTTATTAGTATGAACATGTCTATAAACTATGTTAAAGCTATTTAAAGTTGTGACTATTTTGTTATCTTGTGAGCCATATATCTTGGATCTATTGTATGTTTTGATGAGGTGTTTTGATGTGAATGCCTTGGGGTGTTTCAAGATAGTGATTGATGATTTTACAATTGATTTACTTGCACTATTTCATTTCTAAATTGCATGGTCTTATACTATAATTTCATACCTGCCAAGTGTTTAATAAAATATTCCGTTATGGTTTGTTGAGGAATTGAAGGTCCTAAGCATGAGATATGGTATGAATGATATTATTATGATGAAATGAGCTTATGTATATGATTATTCCTATATGAAGTATTGTGTTAGAACCTATGATGAATCCTATATAAAGTGTATAACTCGACCATGCCCAATCAGGGGGGTTTAAGCGCTCGGATAACCTAGTGAAGGGTTTGTACTTCTCCACCTAGTGATGGGTCAGCAGCATCACTAACCTAGATGGGGGTTAGTACTCATCAACTTAGATGAGAATTAGTTCTTATTCATTTAAGTGATGGGATGGCATCGTCACTAACCTAGATAGGTGTTAGTACTCATCAACCTAGATGAGGGTTAGTACTCATCCACCTAGGTGATGGGGTAGCATTATCACCAACCTAGATGAGGTTTAGTTCTCATTCCACCTAAGTGATGGTGCAGCATCATCACTAACCTACCAAAGGGTTGTACATTTATAAATCTAGCTTGGTTTCTTCTTTACGTATGATACCCTATACAAACATAGTTACTTAAGCATGTCTTACTTAAGCATTGATCATACATGGCATATTGTATATTATGTCTATTGCTTAATATAATCCATTTTGACTATGATGCCTAATTCTTGTTGCATTGCATCCTACATACTTAGTACATTCAAATATACTAACACATACTCTATGCCTACATGATGTTACCATGTAGGAACCAGAGCTTCATTTGGTCATCCTCCTCCTCCACATGGCTAGTGGTATCCATTCAAGCTAGTTGCTGAGTCATCATATGCGAGGGCAATATCTATATTCTTAAGTTATGTATTAAAGGCTATCCTTCTTTTTGGTATACTTTTACTATGAGGGTGAGCCCAATTGCTTGTCTTGGCCACCAATTAAGTCCTATGTTAGAGGTGTTGTTGGGCAAGTTATGTATCATGCTTGAGCTTTGACTTACTTATGATATTTAAGCTATTTAAATATGAGTCTCTCCCATAGTCCCAATTCCCCTTATTTATGTTTCTTATGTTGTTTTGCATTGCTTTCACAACCAAGGATGTGTAATAATATGCTACGAGGCTTGTTTGGGGTTCCTTCAGATTTTCCATTCGTCGGTCACATCTAGGTCTAGGCTTAGGTCGTGACACTGTAGCATGATGGGCCAACTGAAAAAAGCAAATCGCATACACTAAACTATCATGGTTCCCTATCTCAATCTCTCGAACCTCAAACAGTTCTCCTCGTATATACTCCAAGGAACAAACCTATCATAAAAGGCAATGAAAAATGTCTTCCAAGTCATCATGGGAGACCCAGCTAGAGGGGATCCTATATAAGTCCTCCACCACTCCTGACTAACCCACAGAGCTGAAGAGTAACATACCTCACACTATGCATCTCTGCTAGCCCCACTACCTCAAGTAACTCTCTGCACGTGGTCAAGAACTCGTGATCATCCTCAATCTTTCTACCTTGGAACTGAGGTGGCTCTATCTTTCAAAATTTTTCATATCTCCGCAGCTCATTATCGATAGAGTCTGGTACCGGTAGCATCCCAATAACTAGATCTGCTAGTGGCTATTCCACCTGAACTTGGGCCTCAGGGCTTACTGCAGATCCTAAGGCTGAACTCGGACCCGAGTCTGTGAAGTGCTAGATGTGTCAACGGGGCTACCTGCCTACCCTAAAGTCTTAAGCACACCCAGAAACCCTCAGTAGAGTATTCTGGAGTAGCTGTTGCAGATAAATCATGAGGAACCTACTCTTTTCTAGGCTCTATGGCTGGCTCAGGGGCATATACGACTCATAATCTCTCATTGGTGCAGTTCCTCGATGCCAGCCTCTAGCTCGTCTCCTGGCACGACCCTTACCCCTAGCTGGGGTCTCAATAGCAACACCAGGGGCTGCCTTCTCTCGACCTAAAGCAGTAGTAGATCTAATCCTCGGCATCTGTCAAAAGTACACATGACCAGTCAAGACTTAAATAAAATCCATGCACGAACCAATCAAAATGATTTAAGAGAGAATTTCCTAACAGTCTTTTGTAACTCTCAAGGATAAGTGATAGACATCTACACACCGATCCTTAATACTCTATTGTACTAGGCTTGTATACGTAAGACCTATGAACATGGGGCTCTGATACCATATTTTCATGCCCCAAAAAGCAGGTGTGATGGAACTCACCTATCCCACCAAGGCGTGTCAACCCAACCCTTAATAACCCAATAAAAGAATAATAGCTGGAGATAAATAGTCTAAATGGGATAGATAGACATAAGAAATCAAGACTACAACCTTAGAATTGATTTCACATGTACAAGCCTCTAGAGAAAGAATACTCATAGAAATACAAGTCTTAAATGTACAATTCTCAAATATAACATAACATGATAGTAGATTCCTTGAGAGTCAATTGAAGACATAAGCAACTACCTTAAGAATAATTCAGAAGCTCGATCCTATAATAAGTAAAGTCTAACCAGAGGGACTGGGCTCACAACCAACAAAAATGTAGCAAGGGATGAGCACCAAAGCCAAGATACTTAGCAAATGGAACTAATTTAAAATAAAGTAACAAAGAGCACAAATACTCCCTAATAGTCATTCATATACCACCAAACTACAAACTTGCACTCAAGAAAGTCCCAGTACAGTGTATACAACATAGAAAAATCACAAGGATATAAATACTCTCATAACATAATATTACATCTAGAAAAGGTCCAACCATAAACAAGTCAAATGAATATAATAGAAATCCAGTCTCGAAAGCACTTCATATAAAAATAGCAAACCAGAGTGATATGAGATGGAGAGGATGACATGAAATGTAAATAATGCGATGCAATGTCAAATAATCATGATACATGTCTATCCTACAATACATATCCACCTATCATAATCATGCCTCATATCGGAACCCATGGGAGTCACACATGGAACATGTATTTACCAAAACCATTTTCCTTCAGCATTTACTTTTATATCTAGCTGAAACCATTTTCTTTAGTTTTTCATTTCTTTTCTTTCTTTTCTTTTTCACTAGCTAGAACATTTTCTTTCGACTTTCTCATTGTCAATGGATCATCAAGCAAATACATAAAAGAAAGCATAATATTCATGTTCATGCCAGTAAAGTATGAAAGATGTCCATATGAATCACACATGTATTTACTAACAATGAAAATCAAACACTCTCAAGTGCTTATATATCTTTAATATAATTCCATCCGTATCATAATATTAATATACACATCGAGTGAGTGCACAACTACTATGTATTTTGGAATTTACAATTAACTCACAAGTCAAGATGTTACCATAAGAACACTACCCAATTCAACATCTCATGATCAAAGCCTACAAGATGAGATTCTATCCCAAAGTATTCAATTTTTTACACATAGGAGTAAACAAGGTTCAATCATACTTAACAAAAGGATAGATGTCCACTTGTCTTATATAAAGTCTTAATTTAAGACAACTTCAAAGCTTTCCCCTTTCTACTATATTCCAAATCACTAAAATCTATTTAAATATAGCATCACAATCACATACGCATACAATGATACTAAAATCAATCAAATCGAGTAAAACAGAGAAAATGATCAAAACTTCTATGCTGAAAAAAGTAGCCAGAACTTGAAAATTAATACATAAAAACTTTTCCCAAGCAACAAGGAGTTTAACAGTGAAAAATATTTTGAAAATAGAATAAAGATTGGGGAAAAAATCATCAATTAAAGATTAGAATTGAATATCTGAAAATTCCTCAAATTTCACAATTAAAAACCCAAAAGTATAAGTTAAAAACATAATTTAATCAATGGACAAAATTGAAATATGTTAGAAAATAGTTACCTAATCAATTTGTCTTCAAAAACCTTGGAAAACCCTCTCTAGAACGGAGCATGGAATGTCAAAATTGGTAGAAAGGATTTAAATCACGCCTTTTAAAAAGTCCATTGGTTTAAGGCAAATTAACACACCGTGAACGCGGAGACTAATAGGCCACAGTACTCTGCGAACACAAAGGCTTAAGTTGCTTGGGCTCTTTTGCACTCCACGAATGCAGTCTCCTTCTCGAGAACGCAGAAATCTAAACTATTGGACCTCTGCGAATGTAGATATGTAGGCGCGAACATGGAGAGTAAACCATGATGCACCAAAAACCAGTTCACACCATCATACACAACATAGAAAAAAATAGGAAAAAGTCCCTTGAAATTTTTTCAAAACGCCGTGAATACCAACCAAACATGGAACACTACTAGAAACGTTATTTTGGACTCAATGGAACTATCAAAATTTGATCTAGAACCTCCTGGTCTTGAACCCGAGAAAGAGCTTTTAAATTAGTTTCAGACTTCAAACTCAAATTATTCACAGTAACTCTAAAAATTGCAATGAAGTAATTTCTAGCATTAATCTCACCATTCAGAATCACTAGAACTGGCAGAATCGCAATCCGAGCCTCAGAACTCCAAATGTTGACCAAAGTCAAACTTATGATCCAAATGGAACTCAAAGTACAAATTTTAAACTTTTGAAAACTCTTTCTTTTGCAAAACTCTATCTTTATACAAGATTTTCAAAATTCGACTTTCATACATTACTAAAAATGACATAAGGTGACTTTTGGAAAGGATAAAATGATAATTTGGATGAAAATACAAAAAATGACCTGCGTGGTCATTACATACTTCTATAATGATTTAAATAGAAACTGGTCATAACATGTGCTAATAGTTGTAATACACAAAATAATAATATTCACTTACCAAAATGGTTGAAAATCACCACTCAAGCAATGTCCAATGATATACCAAAAAAATTTAGTTTTAAACCGAAGAAATTATTTTTAAAAAACTTAAACTTTTTTATTTTGTTCTCCCTTCTTTCCAACACAATAATAACAGTTACAAGAACAATAATAATACCTGCTACAAGAACAATAATAATACCAGCAATGCAATACAAACATAGAGAGGAGAAGAAGAAAAAGAAGAGGATAGGAGGAGGAGGAAGAAGAAGATAAAGAGGAAGAGGAGGACAAAGAGGAGGAGGAGAAGGAGAAGAAGAAGAAGAAGGAGAAGGAGAAGGAGGAGAAGAAGAAGGAGAAGGTGAAGGAGAAGGAGGGGGAGGGAGAGGAGGAGGAGAAGAAGAAGAAGAAAGAGGAGGAGACAAATATATGTTTCTCAAATTAATATGTGATAATTTGGATATGAAATTTACTCTCCCAATAATTTAGGTAAGAAACTCAAGGTGGAGACAAATATGTATTTCTCAAATTAATGAGTGGTAGTTTAGATATGAAACTCGCTCTCCCAATAGTTTAAGTAAGAAACTCAAAAAGAAAGTAATAGTTTAGGTGTCTTTTGATAATTCACTCATTTAGAATAATTTTTTTTAATATAATTTTTAAAATTTTAAAACCTATATAAATACATACACTTTGTAATTAAGAGAAATACAATGAGAAAATTTCCCAAATATAGTTCTTGCTTTTCTACAAAGCAAAATATAGATAATTCAGTACTTGGGTAAAGATAGAATAATGAAAAATATGATCCATCTTAACTTTGGAAGAAGAGTGCGTACATGTTAAGAGTACGCAAGAAGGTTACTTATGCTTACAATATTAGCCACAGGTAAACTAGAGATATC
>JAOTQJ010203512.1:0-14655 GCA_025642045.1 Solanum sejunctum | reverse complement strand
GTGACTGGTTTTAATTTGATGCATAACATTAATATTTGAGTGTCACTGCCTTCAGTGTGACATGTTACATTAATATTGGAGTGTCACTGCCTTCAGTGTGACATATTCCATTATTTGAGTCAGTGTGGTGTGTTATATTATTGGAGCATTACTGCCTTCAGTGTTACACGTTGCATTAATATTAGCGTATCACTGTGTTCAGTGTGACACATTTATTATTGGATCGTCACCTCCTTCAGTATGACGTGTTAATTTATTATTGGATCATCACTTTCTTCAGTATCACATGTTAATCCATTATTGGAGTGTCACTGCCTTCAGTGTGACATGTTACATTATTGGAGCATCACTGCCTTCAGTGTGATATATTTATTATTGTATCATCACCTCCTTCAGCGTGACACATAAATTTATTATTGGATCGTCACTTCATTCAGCGTGACATGTTAATTCATTATTGGAATGTTACCTCCTTCGTCATAACATATTATTATATTATTGGATCATCACCTTCTTCAGTGTAACATGTTAATTTAACATACAATCGACTCTTTTTCTCGAATTTTACTTTATTAGATCATCACCTCCTTCAATGTGACACTTTAATTCATTATTAGATTGTTACCTTGTTCAGCGAGACGTATTATTTTATTGTTAGGTCATCACCTCCTTCAACGTGATACGTTAATTTATTATTGGATCGTAACCTCCTTTAGCATGGTACATTAATCTATTATTATTTGACCGTTACTTTCTTCAGTGTGATATGTTAAAAATATTATTGAATTGTCATCTCCTTTAGTGTAACACATGAAATTATTATCGGATCATTATCTCCTTTAAAATGACACGTTAAACCAGGTTTGTGCGAATTGTATTCACATTTATATTTAATTTACTACTAACAAATTTTATCTCATTCTTTGTTGAGAGCATCCAAGAGGATGAATTCTCAAATAAATCATAGGTGTGGACATCATCAAGTAGGATGTTGAACAATGCAAAACTTTTTCTTAGCAGTGAACTGGGACATAGTCTAATGAAGAATGTCAAACTCTTTGGACACAAGCTGACGAGTGACTTCCACCATAATCCAACCACACCCCTATCAAAAGGCATATGGATATTTCTTTGAATTCATTGGTTTTAGTTTCACATCTAGATAATTTCAACTTTCACCAGAAGCAATTTTTCAGTCTGAGTGGCAATACATTAAGAGCTTTGAAAATTATGTCCATGTAAGTTTTTACTTATGGGTGTGAAGTGCATCACATTCATGACTAAGAGGGTTGCAAGCCTATTTTTCATACTCAATTTACTTGTCACTCCTTCTAACCAAAGTTTATCTTAGCATAACAAGATTTCCTTTTCAATCGATTGAGTTGAACTACAAGCAGTCTGATTCCTATGTCTGGGATATGTAGGCGAGCTCTATGTTGAAAACTCGACTGTACTCTAATCTCCACTCATTCTACTCCTAGCTTTTCGGTCTCTTTATAATCTGACTCTAAAATAGCTTGTGTATTCTTTCAAACTTGTGCGTTAAATCAAGCATCTTGAACTACAAGTGGCCTGAATTTCTCACGTAACCTGAGATTTGTTGGAAACCCGATACCAGGGTCTGACCATACTTTCCCAAAGATTGTTCTAAATCCCCTTCAAAAGATGAAGATGTGGTCGACGAAAATTGAATTTGTCAAATTTCTTTGTCCAGGGTATCTTTCCTCGCCCCTGTACAAAGAAAGGGATAGTTGTTGACATTCAATTTTTACCCTCTACAATATGAATTAATTATTGAGCTTCTTGAATTATTTTATGATTTGAAATAATTCTTTGAAAAATACGAAAAGTACTCTTTAAGTGATTTTTAGTAGTAAGTCTTATAATTTTAGATTATGTTATATGCTTTAGGCATGTTTTAGAATTGTTATGCATCTTTTTATATATAATCTCTCAAAAATCATTCCAAAAAAGATTTTATTTTTGTTAAGTAACTTATTTTAATTATAAATTATTTTTAGATTCAATTGGTCGATAATCAATTGAATTATTTCATTTTGATAATTTTAAAAAGCTCTTTAATCAGTTTATATTAATTCGTCTCATAGCCGAAATTAACCAACTGATTTAATTCGGCTACTTTCTAAACTTCAAATTGATCATAATTACTATTTAAAGCGGCCAAATCTTCAATAATGTTTTCTCCACCTTTAACCCACTTTTCAGACCAATTCTAATCCATTTTGGGGATCAAATTTTGGCCCAAAACATTACCTAGCCCGGGCCAAATCCTTTAAGAAAAAACAATCAGCCATACATATACCTTCACGTGCCCCCAATTTTTTCTTTGTTCTTCTTTTTCTTTCACCTCACATGTCCCTTTCTTTTATTTTTTCCCTTTCAGACGTTCACGTGTCTTTCTTCTCCAAGTAAGTAAATCAATCATTTTTCTAAAGCCTTTGTCATTTTACTTCTAATCAAAAAGATTTTTAAGTTTAAAGCATATTATCGTCTTAGTAGTTTATTTTGTTTTGATTAATTAACCTATGTTTGGCCGGTTAATCATTTTTAACGGATCTTAAAGGATGTCTTAAGCATTCCCTTTAGAATAATTAGAACCCTTATCTAGAATCACATAGGTTTAGTAGACCATTAGTTTGGAATTAATTTAGCATTTTTTAATTTACCTTAAAAATAATTAGGTGGTTACTCCTTAAATTAATTTAGGAATCACCAATATGTTGTACACTGGTTAGCCTCAAGTTAAAATGGGGTATAACAACTTGTAATCACAAATACTTATTTATAAAAGGTATATTGAGATATGTAATTTATTAATGCAACTTTTTAGGATATTCTAATACTTGTTTATGAAATATGATTTGCTCATTTGATAAGATTATATTAGAGTTGAAGAAATTTTAATAGTTTTCACAAATCGTGAGATCCACGTATAACAAATAAATATAACTTATAAAATAAAAATTGCATATTCATATAAAGATTCAACTTTAAATCGATTTGATTATAAATTACTGAATAAAATTATGTTTAAACAACCCTTAGAAAGAGTTCACCATAATTTTTTGTTTAAAAGGTGAAATAATATTGTATCTAAATCTTGCCTCCCCCCCTCCTCAAAAAAATGTAAAAAATTATTAAAACATATCTTTTAAATGGCATTCAAGATTTAAAAAAACTTATAACGAACAAACTAACCAATGACATGTCCAACTTAGTAATATAGGTTTAAAATCATAGCCTACAAAAAGCAAAGGAACAACTTTCAATTTTTGAAGGAATGATAATCAAGATTTAAACCAACATATAACAAACATATTAACCAATCCCATGGCAGACTTAGTAACATATGTTTAAAGTCATAACCTATAACAACAAAACAACAACTTTTGAAACTTGAAGGAATGGCATTCAACGTGGGCTTAGACCAACTTAAAGCTATTAGATTAATCAATCTCATGTCAAAATTTGTAGCATGGGTTTAGACAAACTTATAACCATCATATTAATCAATCCCATGACAAAATTAATAACATGGGTTTAAACCAACTTATTACCATCATATTAACCAATCCTATGTTAAAATTAGTAACATGGGTTTAAACCAACATATAACAAACATATTAACCAATCTCATAGTATACTTAGTAACATATGTTTAAAGTCATAACCTATAACAACAAAACAACAACTTTCACAACTTGAAGAAATGGCATTTATCATAGGTTTAGACCAACTTAAAACCATCAGATTAACCAATCTCATGTCAAAATTAGTAATATTGATTTAGACTAACTTATAACCATCATATTAGTCAATCCCATGACAAAATTAATAACATGGGTTTAAACCAACTTGTAACCATCATATTAACATGTCCAATGTCAAAATTAGCAACATGGGTTTAAACCAACTTATAACTAACAAATTAACCAATCCCATGGCACACTTAGTAACATATGTTTAAACCAGCTTGTAATCATCAGATTAACCAATCCGATGACAAAATTAGTAACATAGGTTTAAAGTCATAATTAAAAAATTATCATAGGTTTAAGCAATGGCAGTGAAGGTTTAAACGAACATATAACTAACAGATTAACAAATCTCATGCCGCACTTAGTAACATGGGTTTAACCCAAAAAACATAAACAAACCATTAAAGAAAATAAAAAATATTATTGGAGATTATATAAATATATATAAATATATTATTGAACGAGTCTCCCTATGTTCACCTTGTAGTGACCAAGTCGTAAAATCAGTCCATCCTGTCTACTGTATCAACACCAAAGTCAAAGAAGTGACTGATCTTGTTGGACGCAAGAGCGAATATATTTTATTTCCTACAAAAAAGGACCAAGTCATTAACTGATAATATAGTAAATAATAATTAAATAAAATAAAACAGAAATATACGTACTTTTCACATTTCGTCGACAACCTTTGCATGATCCACAATTGAAAGGAGTCAATCAAGCCCCTCTTCACATCAAAATTATCATGCTCATCAAAAGGGTGCTTCCTTTGGAATATTCCAAGGGGCTTGACTGCAGACCCGTCTGTGTTAATAGGATCAATATACGGGGATTGAAGGAACTTTCCACGAACCTTAGCTCTAGCTATATGCATCAGCGACACGAAAGGGATCTTGTTTTATAGAGCAACAAGTTTGGGTTCACTCAAATACGATAATTCAAAGTCATCGATCAAGCATAGGCGTCTTATGAGAAAAATCTATCGCTTCGCCTATAAGTTAAACAAAACAAGTATTAACGACCTAAACGTAAATATAGACTGGTAGATACTTGGTTACAGAATGCCACTCATATAGGAAGAATTACCATCATTTCATAACAATGCATCATCACCATGCTGCTCCTTGGTACTTGCAACCCCTTATTCATCTTTATTGTGTACAATATTCTGATAATAAAATAGCCAAATAATAGCCTATATAAACAATAAACATACAACTAGGCAAACAATCATAAAGCAAAAGAGAACAAAAAGGAGCAGCAAAAGAAAACTTTGAAGACAACTAAAAAAAAGCCCAAAAGTGCATCTCATCATCAACAGTAAGACAAATATGCATCCCACAATTGGCCCCACCATTTAAAAATATAATACCAACATAGTAATATTTTTCCCAGTAGATTTTCATTGAAGGTCAAAAATAACATATTAACCAACATAACAACCTAAAAAGTAAAAAATATGAAACAGTGAAGAGTAAGGCACACATAGAATTTGGGTAAAAAAAATACTTTGAATTTAACCAAAATTTTATCAAAATATATATGATTCCTTTATATAGCTAAAACAAATCAATAACTATTTAGCAAAAAGTAAGAAGACCCAAAAAAAATCTAAAAGAAATAACATATATCAAACCATATTAGCTGATGGAAGAACATTGCGGAGATCGTAAATCCCGTTTGCATCTTTTGAAAAAGTCTCTTCATGATCAAAGCAAGCCTAGTATTAAAAGAATTATTGGAAAACCAATTACAAAACTGTTTTCTTTTTGTTGTAGAGCAGAAAAATTTATGAAAAAAAAATCTTTAAATTAGTTAAGTGATACCTTCGGCAAATCACGATTACCACTTTGGGGTTCCACATTTGGTTCTTTCCTCGTCTCCAATATAAATTTTTTGAATGATTCCTCAATGAAAAACTTAATTCTATGAAACTCCAGATCAACCTTAGCCTCCAAGTGACCAACCTTAGCCTCCAAAATTGTTAATTATTGACGAACCTGTAACTAATTCAATAGAGAATAAGAATATCATGGTCATGCCCCAAGTCTATACCCTAGACGTTACTGGCACTCGAGAACCATCGTTGGTCCCCAAGCGAACCCTTGGCCTGGCTAACTTACTCAACTAAAAACTTTACATGCATGTAGAAGCTTTACAAGATGACCCTTTTAAAATATTTTTTTTAAAAAAACTCATAAAAGCTCAAATCAAGCTTTACACAAAGTCTGAAAATAACTTTTCATACAATTAGTAATATTACTTAAAATGTCTGAATTGAAAGACTAGATCGACTCACTAACTCTGTCGATGAAGCCTGTACTATACTGAGATAGGTGCCACAACAAGACCCACGGCTACCTGACTCTAAAATAAAATATATAAACTAAACTAACTGGAGTCCTTTAAGATCAAAAAGGTTAAATGCGTTTTATGTGTAAATTTTTGTAAATCGCTTTCCGATCAATTTTTCAATCCCGTAGAAAATTTTTGAAAAAAATAGAAGTGTTGGTCCGTGTCAAAGGTGTGTCACACCTTGGGTGTGCACCAACACTATTTTCGAATTTAATAATGAAAAATTATTTTTTGACCTAGTTGCTCTAAAATCGGGTCGAGGCCATTTTTCCACTTAGTTTTTTGTACTAATCGTAAATTTTGTCTCGGATTTTTCATTGAAGCTTGGGAATAGGAGTTATGCGCATGATTCCATTCTATGGATATTTTGATAATTTCATGAGTGTTATAGTATCTTCCCCTTGGGAGCATTCGTCTTCGAGTGATGAGGATGTTATGGTTTACTCAAGGCATGAACTCTACTCAAGAATTTAGACAAGCAACCCTACATAATTGAAGCAATTATCAACCTCAAGGATAGATGTGAGAATTTACCTCCAACATCATCATAAAAAGGGACGGATATAATACAATAACCCCAATACTCAATACTCAAATAGTCAACTCAATGATAAACATCAACTTAATGTTAGAACTCAACTAGCTAATGGACGTTATATCTATATTGAAAAAAATGTTACCATCTCGAACACTTACATCAAAATTTCTAAAAACTCTAAAAGAAGGCTATTGACCTGATATAAGGATAGAACTGCCATGTACTAAAAGAACCAACTGTCATCCTTCAACGCAACCACTCTCCCCACCTAAGCTCTTCTTCTTGAGTTATACCCCTCATTAAGTGAAGCTTATAACTCTCATCAACACCTAAGTCTATCGCATACTTTTATCATATTCAAGCCTACCTCAAGGTCACAAAGTGCTACTCGTAAGGTGGTCATACTTATACCAATCTAAATCATAAGGATTATGTTCTGCACTTCCATAGAGACTTTCTTATAGAGAATACTATTCTCCTACATCTACTTGGAATTCATTACCAAAAGTCATCGATAGCCAACAACTATCCATCACTTCATGGAAATTACACATTCAAGCTTATTATTCTAATCACTTTATAGCTTCTTAGAGGTCAACATTATTTAGAAATTTTTAAACTTATAATAGTACCACTATGCCCACAATATTATTAACTCCTATTAGGAGGCATACCAATCTACTCTTATCAGTTTCTTATACATAACAAAATCCCATCTGTTTTTTCTTTTCTCTCTACCTTTAACCTTAAATGGGATAAGCATACTATAATTGTCACCATAAGTGACACCCATCCTCTTTCATCAATCGCTACTCATCTACTATTATGAACATCACTATCAATACCAAAAGTAGGAATTATTAGAAAGGCTTGGAGTGTAATATCATAAGCATGATTCATTTAAGAAATCTAATACGAGAACAGTCATAATGTAATATGATGCCACTAGCGCTTTAGGGCTCATCACGAGTTTATGGAACTGTGTATACTGTGAAGCTCAAGTCTTATCTTAGGTAACACAAGGCTGAAAACTATTAGTTCATGAAATAAGATTAGAATTGCTGAATCAAGTTATCACTTCTCACTTTAAGAGTTGAATATGAAGATATATCAACATGAAGTGCATAAGTTTGAATCATGGGCATGGTGCCCTTGCATAAGATAGAAATAAAGTATTATCACGATGAAGTATAAGGAATATGTATGAAATAGAAAAGTATCAATATCTTATTCTTATCGACTCAAATCAAAAGCTCAATATCTACTTTGATTTATTACCTAAACATCTCCCCCTCAGCTCAAAGGTAAGTCTGTGAACTGATTCTCTTCTCTAAGCTATAAGGATAACCCTCCATATGATTGGAGTATTACTATGTACAAAATGCTTATATCCTGTTGTTACTTACTACTCAAAGATGTGAAACTGCTGCTAATACTTTTTTCCGAGGTACCAACTTCTAACTTTCTTCTATATATCTTTATAGGCATCTTCTATTTCATGCTATTCTTATTGGCATAATCGCCGCTTTTTATGATTTATGATCTAATATCTTCCTTTTCGGTCCACTAACACTCATCTTCTATGTTCACTTATATTTGACTGGAGAAAATTTTGACTATAATGGGAGACCTCTCATTATCTATGGCTATCCCCCCCCTCCCTTTGACCCAACTCTTAAGGGTAGTAGAGAATGTCTACTTTAGCCTACTCTACATTGACATCTGAATGTACTATCTAGGTACTATTGTAACTCATAAACTTAAAGTCTTTCATTGTAATAGACTATCTTGTATATATATTTTAGCCCTTTTTTCTTACCTGATGACTTAGCCTCAATTCACTATTTTCATCTAGTGTTACATTTGTCATACTCGTAACCACACACTTTTTTCAAGATAATATCTTCATTTTTTGCGTATGCTATGTCAAGTCTACTAGACCAAATCTCCAACTAATAGTGACACTCTCATCCTGTTGTCCCCTTTTTTTCATGATACTCACTTAAAGTTCAAGCTTAAGGTTTAATACTAAACATATACATCCATACATCTCATATATATATATATATATACACACTATACTAACTCTAAACTACTAGATAAAGTCAAGAAATGTTAGATCACTAAATCTCATGATAAGAAATAAATCTTCATCTCATGGTCCATCTAAGTATAGTCGATCATCACACTCTCTTTTATAAGTTAAGATAATATCCACTCATCCATTATACCTCCTTACCTAGCTAAGCTCATAACTCTATAAATCTCATATGACTCTCCTTTCAAAATCATGAGCCTAGTTTAGATCTACTACTTTATGTCCTCTATTCTTATATTTATCAAATATACTTATCATTACTAACACAATGCTACTTCAATATCAACTCATTTCATATTCGAGTGTACACCATCTCATACAAACTAACCACTCTACCTCTACCTTATCATAGAAGCTAGACAACACTTACTACTTTTTAACCAAAACTTAGAAGAGACTTAACTTATCACCACATGACTCTTAGCTACCAACTTCAAGTAGTTACTATTCCCACTCTTCATGACTTCTACCTCTCTCTATCTCTAGGATCATTCTACCACATATGGTTTACAAGGGCCTTCAATCACTTTCTCTCAAAGCAAGGGGATACTACTAAGTATTTAGAGGCCTAACGTAATGTTTCTCTCAAGAATAACATCTGAAGAACGATTTAGGGAATAGAGTTCTTGACTTGCTCTAGCACAAACGCACGATTCATATGAATAAGAGTGCAATATTTTGGATCGATAAACTTAAGTACACTAATTGGCTCCTCTTAAGACTGGTGCAGTCTCTTCGCTTTCTGAACACTTTATCTGAAGGTAACTTAATAATAATAATTTGGAATTTTCTATTCCAATCACCTTAATTATGAGAGGTAGTCAAATGACTCTCGCAACCGCACAAATATAGATAAGTTTCTTAGAATGTAACCCTATTGCATGATCTAGAGTGTGAAAGAAGAAACCTTTTTATAGATATCAACAATCTCTCATTTATAAAAGTGGGCCCTCATAATCATAAAAAAGATCCTACAAACATGACTTCATAGACACCCTAGGACACTTGAACTCTATACTCTGATACCAAGTTTGTCACGCCCCGAGTCTACACCCTAAACGTGACTGAAACTCAAAAACCATCGCTGGTCCCCAAGCGAACCCTTGGTCTAGCTAAATTACTCAACTGAAAACTTTACATGCGTACATAACATTTACAAGATGAACCTTTTAAAATATTTAATAAAAACTCAAAGAATATCAAATCAAGCTTTACATAAAGTCTAAAAATAACTTTTAATATAATTAATAATAATACTTAAAATGTCTGAATAGAAAGACTAGATCGACTTACTAACTCTATCCATGAAGCCTCTACTATATTGAGATAGGTGCCGCAATAAGACCCACAGCTACCTGACTGTAAAATAAAATACATGAACTAAACTGACTAGAATTCTCTGAAAGCAAAGAGGTCTCACCAATTGCCTTTAGAAAGCCGATGTACTGAATATCTGCTATCATGTGGATACTAGAAGCTCATTATAAAATGATGCAGCACCAAAGATGTCAGTACGTGGAATGTACGGCATGTAAAATGGCCAAAATAAAAATATAGGATAAGATATTATACTCAAGGTAATCAAAACATGTCTCAAAATAAGATAGCATAAGTAGTAATGCAATACATGCTGAAAAAAGAACATATGTTGAAAGTCTTTATGTAGAAACTAGCTTACTTTAACTTGGGGAGTTTCTCTAATAGATAACTACCACTATGAGCTTCGTGATGATACAATGTCTTACCCACGCTACTAGAGTCGTCCCATACTTTGCTGGAGTAACAAACAAAAACTAGGAGAGTAGATCCATCCCAAAACTGGGTCATCTTAGTGGCAAGTATGGAGTTTTACGTTGGTACAATCCTATCTTACGTTGGCTACGTAGTTTATGAGTTCAAGTTATTATTATTACTCTCACTCATATAGGTGCTCAATACTACTCCCAGAATAATTTTTGTAATGCTCATATCTGGAAACATGTCCCACTCTAGGGGAAAACTGATTGGAGCGTTGCCTCAACATATTTTCTATAAACTGGTTTTTCTTTTTCAAAAAATAATGCTTTCTCAAACTCTGAAACTTATACATGATGAATAATAATGAAAAAAATACCTTAACTATTTGAACTACTCTTTTAAATTTGACATGTTATGCTCAAAAGATAGTGTAGTAAATAGACTAGTATAACTCATGGTAATATGTTTCTTTAATCAATTCGAACCTTGAACTGAATAACCTTTCATAAATTTCATAGAGTCATAATTATATGAACACAATGTCTTATCATGCAAAGCTTATCTTGGCAATAGAGTAGTAATAAAACATAATATGAAAAATAATTCTCGATATTAGTTAGGGTTCTTATAACTGTAGTAGTATTTCAAGAATTTAAAAGAATGTACTTAACGCTGAAGTTTGTAGCATGATAATGATAAAACAAGTCTCATAATGAAGTTCTATATTTTCTCCATAAAATCATGGGAATGAAATTGACTTGACTCTTGACTAGAATTCTTGATAAGGGATATAGATTAGGCACGAAAATAAGATTTTAGGTAGCCTTACATACCTAGTAGGGAGATAGACAATCGAATTCGCAAGGAATTGACCTCAACCTCTGAAACCCTTACTTCTCTTCTCTTCTTCTCTCAAGAACCCCAACTCAATTTTAGCTTAAGAAAGTTCAGAGTAGGTTTAGAAATCCTTTTTAGACCTAAAACAATTTATATTGGTCGTGGATAAAGTCTAGGAGGGGTGGAATTTGACCAAAATGCCCTTCACGAAATAAAAGAAAAGTTTTTGACCCGAAAAACTTAGTACGCATCGCGCCTAGGACGCGTACATGTATAATTTTTTATTGAAAACTTAAAACGCGTTGAAAAACTATTTCGTAGGAAAATACACATAAAACATATTAGTCGAATGAGTTTTATGTGTAAATTTTTGTAAATCACTTCCCGATCAAATTTTAAAAAAAATATAAGCATTGGTCCGAGTCCCAGGGGCGTCATGCCTTGGACGCGCATAAACACTATTTTTGAATTTTAATTAAGAAAAATTATTTTTCTACCTGGTTGCTCTAAAATTGCGTTGAGGCTATTTTCCCACTCACTTTTTTGTACTGATCATAAATTTGGTCTCGAATTCTCCACTAAAGCTTGAAAAGATACGTTATACGCACGATTACATTCTAGGGGTATTTTGATAATTTTACGGATGTTACAATCATATAAAGTTCAACCTGTGATGGACATTCTACACAACAAATTCAAAACATAGCACATGTAATTTCTTTTCAAGCCTCTTAATGGCTTCAATTTTGCTGGGTTCAAACTTCCTTGACATCTCTCCTTTATCCTGCTCATCATCCCTTCAATCTACTGGATCATCCCTCACAGGGCATTGTTCTGGCCGAATGAAATTATGAGGATTGGATTTGTGACGAGGTTGCTCCTGATCCCTACAAACATACAGCCATTTACCACTGGCAGGTCTTCTGCCCGAATCACAACCAGCTCATCGGGGGTGAATGACATAGTCCAAAATTTGTACTTATAAAAAAAAGATTAGCCAAAAAAAATAATAAACAACAAACAGTATATCTTATCAGATTCCCAGCTTCTCGAAATATCCCTCTTTGAAGTGGTTAAAAAAAATCTTCCTCTTTAGAATATCCTAATAGAACATCTGTGGGGTCCATCTAAATCAATGAACTGCAACTGTCCGATCAACTTGGTTGCAACATTCATAAAACCAAATTTGAAGAGCCAAAGAAAATCCCTAAAACAACACCCTCTCCTTCCCCGCAGCCAATTGTTTAGTGATGCAGTCCCTAAAATCAAGAAACACTAAATAATCCCACAGATAATCAACATACTTCCCCGAATCAACCAATAAAAAATTATCTTCGAGAGTAGATGTATTCTGCAGAGGAGACAAAAGTATAAAGGTACTAATAAAATAGATGATGCACATTTAGAATACATCATTTGGCTCAATTAGTTCTTCATGTTTAAAGACCCTGATAAAATCTTCCTTTGGCACATTTCTATTCTTGAATTTTGGAAAATACTTTGCCATTAGTTTAGACGGGCCAACCAAGTCATGGACAAAATGATCCAGTGTACCATATTTGAAACCAGTTACTTCCTTGAACTTAGCAATACCAAATTCTAGTAGAGAACCATTCAAACAGAATGTAAAGGTCTCTTTCCTGTCACTGGCACCTCATTTTGCACCAGGTGTCGTATGAGTTATGCTTGAACATGCATTTTAGGTAGTTTAAGAAGATAGCTGAATAGTGATTGTTTGAACATGTCAAGCATGTTTAATTTTTCCAACCTCTTGAATATTTCACTAAGAGCACCAAAGTTTATGTATGAAAGCCATTTAGGTTGTTTCATGTTTTCTTAAACAAAAAAACAAAAACGTAGTAACATCACAGAGATTAATAACATTGGTTAAAACCGAGAAATAAAAACACTAAATTTGTAAGCAGAAGACCAATTCCCTAACCAACAAAGTAACATATGCTGACCAAAAAAAAAAACCACAAACAACTATAAAACAAAATAACCATATTAACTATAATAACCAATTCCATGGCAAACTTAAAAACATAGGTTAAAACCAAAATAACAAAAACAAAGAATTCTAAAGTAAAAAAATAAATCCATGGAAGACATATGAAAAGCAACACGTAATGACATGGTTTAAACACAATAATGTATAAAGTAATTACAACTATTAAAATAAATAACTCATAACCTATCATAACCTATCTTGAAGAAATAGCATTCAAAAACAATAGGCTATAATGTTACATAACATTGTCATCAAAAAGTGCAAGATACTTACTAACATAGTACAGGGGGAAAATGGAAAAAATCAACAACTACGAAGAAGTTAATTTCACACCAAGATGTAATGGTCAATCACCATGAAAAATGTTTATTTGTAAACATTTAACCAACATGCTAAACAATTTCATGGCAAATTTATCAACATAGTTAAAAATCACATAAATAAACAATTCTCAAACAAAAACAAAATCATGACACACATATGAAGCAACACTTAATAACATTGTCACAAGTATTCAAATACATAAGTTATAACCTATGATAATCTATCTTGAAGGAATAGTAGTCAAAATAAACCAAAATGTAACCCAACATTGTTACCAAAAAGTGCAACATACTTATTAAGATAGTATAGAAAAAAACGACAAACCAACAAAAATACCAAAACAGTATGATTAGACCACCACCACCACCACCACCCCAATTTAATGACAAACAAACTTTGTCACATGTTTTAAACCAAAAATGAAACCAACAAAATGTCTTTCCCAAATACAAATATTGTAATGACCTGATTATCGTACGACATCATTAGACCTTGAGAAAACTCATTTTGGACAAAATTTGAACCAAATGTTGTCTCAAGAGAGATCACACGGCTAGTGTGAGCTCACATGAGTCGTGTGGCCTCAAGTGAGACCACACTTAGCCTCAAATTTTGAATGTTTACCTTGGTGTGGTGTTACAAGTTAAGGCACACCTCACTAGCACCCCACCTGAGCCGTGTGACACTTCACGGATCGTGTGGAGGAGCCGTGTAGTGGCCTAAGCTTGAAAGCCCCATCATTGGGGCTAAGAGAGGTGCCATGCTGTCACGACTCAACCTAGGGGGCCGTGAATGGTGTCGATAGGGCACCCAGACATATACTTATACTGAATCTCTATTTACGACCGCTAAGGGATTTCACAAAATTTCGACAGAGTTTCCTCTGTTTTCTAACAAATCCCACCTGCAAACAGCGAACCCAACAGTACTAGACATTGCCATATGAACATATATACATATACACATATGCGGGCCG
>JAOTQJ010203501.1:0-19687 GCA_025642045.1 Solanum sejunctum | reverse complement strand
TTAACTTTTGGTCCCAAACTTTACCAAATTGAACCAATTAAGGACTTATGGGTTCTAACTTACGGGGTCTAACAATAGTAAGTAGTATTGATTTGTACATGAGGGTGAGGCATTTAACATAATTCATAACCCTTTTATGTAAAAGTTGGCCTTGTACTAGAGGGTAAGATACATAACATAGTTCATAACCTCATCTAGTAGGCCTTACAATTCATAAGAGCATAAACCTTAGAATAAGAACTCAATAGCTCATCAACAATCGAGACTTGAAAAATCATGCAATAAATCATCAAAAAACTTGAGAATCTTGACTTGACATTTTATCAACCACTTGGTGGGTTCATGATACTAGTTCAAAATTATGTAATTTGATAGTGAAATAAGATGAGAAAACTTAATGCAAATAAATCCACCAACATTTAGTAAAACCCTCATGTAGGCTACCTTAAAATCCATCATCAAAACTTAAGTTAGATCAAGTTTCATAACTCAAAACATGTATAGTCTCAATAGACAAAATCAATTCATGGTATAAGCTTGAAATAGATAGACATACATAATCAATCAATTTTCATAAAACCCCAAAATAATTTATATTCATAGTCTATAATAAAAGATACGTATAGATGATACAACTTGAAAATATGCAATTTTCATAAAAGGAAGATTGGGCTCCATAGGTGAAAGGACCCAATGGATGAAACTCACATAGCACAAACATAGATTTCTTTTGAGATGAGCTTGAAGAGAATCCTTGAGTTCTAAAGTTAAGCTTGAAATCCTTGAATTTTTAATGAGATATTTGGTTATGTCTTTGAGAGGTTTTTGTGAGGGTTTTGAGTTATATAGTGTTGAAAAATAGCTAAGCATGAGTGTTTTCATGCATAAGTGTTCATGGCATTATTACACCAATGCCCTTGGATGGAATGAGGAAAACTAGAAAAATTTTGCATTGGTCCACGCCCAGGCACGATGCAAACCAAGCGCTCCTCACATTTTACACTATTGCGTGCTCCAGGCGCGTCGCGACCTGGGTGTGTAGGCTCCCTGAAAATAAAAAATTTACAAAAATTATTTTTTGCTACGGGTCTTCTAAAATCCGAGTTATACCCATTTCCTATTGAATTTTCCCCCGATCGAAAATATAAAGTCTTATTTTCGATATAACATACAGGTTTTGGGATATATAAAATAGTTATGGGCATTCCAAAGAATATTTTTTTGGACATTTCTCTTGAGTCCCTTTGTAGAAATTGGCAATAAATGGCTTTTGAGTGTGGGATCACTTATTATTAAGACAATCTCTATCGAAAATTTTAACTTTGTTGTTAAGTTTGAAATAATGAATTTGATGGGATAACATAGTTTATTTGACAAGCAGGGTTCTAAATGAATCTCGAGTACCTTGTTAGAGATTTGAGACTTGCCAAACACAGTCAACGTGCATAAGTTGGTGTAGGAAAGATTTTTCCTTAGGGTTCATGGGCACTCTTGGCTATATTTGCAAAGAGGCAGTTGGTGAGCCGCTAGGTTCACAAAAGATAGGTTTGCTGACCCTCTACATTTGCAGCCCTCTGTCCTCTTTGAGGGCCTCTGTCTATGTTTGTTAAGGGTAGTTTCTTAAACCTCCATAATAGTGGACCATTTTAGCCTCATTTGTGATAAAATTTTTGGATTTGTTCTTTTTAATAAAAGATAGATGTGATCAGGGTTTGACTGCAAATTTCTTTTGCTGATTTCTTAAGCTGTGGAGGTCTGACTTTGGTGAGTTAAAGATGGAATTACTTAAAAACATTCAGGGCTACGTGGGTGATCAGATGGGGAGACTTTGGTTAAAGTAAATTTAAGTCATTTAGTGGTTGCTTTCCTTAGTGTTGTGTTTTTTTATGGTAAAAATCTGCATAAATTGAACTTAAGATATTCAAAGCCTCAAATTGTGTTTCATTTTGGAACATGAGTTTGAAGAGCTAATTAGGATCTTTTAACAAAGTGAATTCCAAATTTTTTTGTGTAGGTTCCATATTTTCCGTCACAACTCAAATCTAGGGTCTCGTTGTGATACGACGAAGGTAGAACCCGAAAGAGCCCCATCCAAGATTCTAGCATGTCATAAGTATACACAATGTAACTAAGCATTAACATAAATATTGCAAGTGAAAATAAGATAGAAAGCCAAATATAAGAATAAAAGTCCAAAAATTTTCCATTAAAGGGATTACATCAACTTTGTCCAAACAAGCCTCTACTTGTTAAAGGGATTACAACAACTTTGTCCAAATAAGCCTCTACTTGTCTAGATCTTGGCAGTGACTAGGACATGCCACTATCTCACCCTCAACTATAGAAAATACAAAAGTGTCTCAACATAGCAATATAAGAGCATAAATGAAAAAGGGCTTATTCTCGAGGCATGAGAACTTACCAAATATCTTCAAATGTAGTATTTGAATCTAGCATGGTAAGTAGGAGTAGAATCACAATCTGTCCCTACATTGTGATATAATGTAGGCTAAAGATATGTGTTAGTATTTGAAATATACTAAGGCTAAAAGTATGTGTTAGTACTTGAAATATACTAAGTATGTGAGATGCAATGCAACAAGAAATCATCGTATCATAGTAAGCAATATGCATAATTATATCAATAAAATAAAGCACAAGAGATGACAAATGATTAGTGCATCTTTAATATATGAGCTGGAGCATTATAAAATGTTTCAAATCATCAGATACATACTTAAGTGGAAATAGGAACACAACTGAAATGAAACTATGTAGACTTTTACGTAGAACCCCAATGTTAAAAGTATAAGTGGTCATTATCAAAAGACATAACCTAGGTGAGGTTAGGATCGATCCTACAGGGTATATGATCTAGACATAGAGTAATTACGAGCAAATCAAATGAATTAACCTAATTATCTCCCAAAATAGTGGGATATGTAATTGAAGTAAGTAAACCTAAACTAGAAGCAAGTGTTGTAAAATCAGTGAGAGAACTGACTAGGGTATTGTGTTCCCCATGAATTCCTATCTTAGCATCACCAGATAATCACAATCGTTTCTAGTGTGTAGCATGCAAAATTGGTAAGTTTTAAGTTTAGGAGCCCTTGATCCAAGCGAGAGTAAATTTCACTACATGATTTAATCCATTATCGCAGCATGACATTAGGTTTCTGAGAAGAATAGCAACCTTACCAACAAAGCAGTAAACTATACGATAGGTTCTTTTGACTTTTTCTAGGCTTTCCATATTGGCTTTAAGCAGCTCTCCCTGGCCTATAGCATCCTTCTACTTCGTTTGGGGACAAGTCTCTTACTGCCAATACTAGTAAACCTAACTTAGTTCTATTTCTAAAGGCTATTGTAATCACAACAAGTAGAGTAAGAGTGAAACATTAACTATTATAGTAGTGCCTAGTTTATATTATGTAACCAAGCAAGCTATTAGTTTCCTGATGAGTAGACCTCGCGAGAGTGTCACCTTAAACCCCTCCCCATTCTTTGAAACTATGGGATCGATCTACCCATCCCCCCAAAAGAGAAGAACAAAAGAGAAGTTTAGCCAATAATAGTATTATTCAGACAAAAAGTGTATTTACAAAAGTGTAGTAACTTAATTTCTAAGGATATTTCTATTAGATTGTAACTTCTTATTTCTAGGTTAATTCTTGTTTGTTTCTAAGTTGTGACTCTACTAATGACTTGTCCTCACTTTTATTGGAGAAGGTTATCCTTACAAACCAACTCAAAATAAAAATATCATCACATATTGCACACTATTTTAGGAATGGATGGGTCTTACCTTATTCTAAAAATAGTAAACTTATCTAAAAATAGTAAATATTATGAAGACTTACTATCTTTATCTAATTTATTCAAACTAGGCCCAACTTATATATGAATGGAGGCTACAAAAACAAAACACAAAGACAAAGAACAATGCTATCATGTGATAACATGTTCAAGCTGGCGAGTCAGCAACTTGTCGGCAGCTACAAACAGGTTTGTAAGCTACTTATAGACATCTGGAAAGCTGGTGGGCAAGCTACTTGTAGGTGGATTTCAAGCAAATAGGTAGGCTATTGGTGTAGGTACTTACTGATGAAGTACTACAGCTGTAGGCTTGGTGGCAAAGGATTGCAATTGACTTGGTGACAAAGTTTTCGGATGGCTTGGTGAGGAAGCTATGGTAAACTTGGTGGTGACATTTTGGGGTAAACATGGTAAGGGAGCTGAGGAAATTACAGTAGGTAATTTTTGTAAGTGGTAATTTTGGTGGAGGTGGTATATCTAGGTTGCTGAAACTTGCACATGGCATCGAGTAGCAGCAGACTATGCGGATGTTGAAGGAGTTCCTTGTTGGCATGAGTATCCTTCTTTCATCCACCAAATGATGTTGTTTTTCTTTAGATCTCTTTTCTCAAGACCTTTTCTGAGTGATCTAGTAAAGTTAAAGTGCATATTCTTACTTGTAGGTCCTGCAACATTATGATTTTATCTATGTGATTTTAGCCTTATGCTCGTATGGTTGATTGCCAATGTTTCCTGAGTTTCGTCCGACCTAGAGTGAACCTTTTTGAAAATGCCTCTTGTTGGGATAGAAAGTATGCAATGATATTATTGTTTCCTTTGAGGTGCTTTACTTGGAATTTGTAAGGAGAGAAACACTGTGCCCACTGGAGGATCTGAGTAGTTGGAATGATCTTTGGGTTTATGTGGATCATCTTCCGGAAGACTTTCATATCCATATCAATTAGAAACTTTGTATGGATTAGAAAGAAATTGAACTTCTTACTGCTATTTTAGCAACAAGAATTTTCTTGAAGGTAGAGTAGTAGTGTTTTTCTACATCCTTGAATCTCCCGCAGGCGTATCTGCATATTTTATGGCTGCCATCTTTTTTCTCTAGGAGAATAACACTCCAATATTTTTTTCTTGCATCATTCTATAAGATCTTCAAACCATCCGAGGGAATGTTGAGGGTATTAACTTCCTTAGTTATTTGTTTGTTATGGCATACTACAATGTCTTGGTCTTTTCCCCAGACTGGAGCGTTGTTCTTCAACATCATAGTAAACAGAGTAATGTATGCAGAGATATTATGGATAAAATCTCTAACGTATTTAATCATACCTAGGAACGTTTAGAGTTTCTTGATCATCAGGTTGGTGTCGGGAAACTTGAATGATTCCTATAAGATGTGTGGCCCTGGGTGGTATGCTCCATGAGAAAAATGGATCCCTAAGAAGTCTATTTCATACTTCATAATAATCATCTTCTTCATAGAGAGCATGATGCCATACTTCTTCACTAATTCATGGGTGGTGGAGAATGGCATCGTATTCCTCGACATTATCATTGCATAATAAGATATCGTCGATATAGAATAGTGATGTGTGGAGGATGGACTGGAAGTCTCTGATCATGGATTTTTGGAAAAATGAGGGTGCTAGTTTGATCCCAAATAACATGACGTTCCACTGGTAGTGGTGGTTGGCTATGTAAAAGTCTATCTTAGGCTTATCCATAGGGTGGATCCGTAGTTGCCACAAGGCTAACCGTGAGACCAAGCATTGAGAAGTAGGTGGCTTTGTCTAATTGTTAGAACAAGGCTAGCTTGTTCCAAATCAAAAACTTATCATCCAATAGGAAGTGATTGAGAGGCTAGTAGTTGATGACTATTCAGAGCTTTTGTCTTGCTTATTGATATAATGCCTCACAAGCCCACTATGAATCCGATGATTTGGTCAGTCTAGATTCTAGTTTTTCATCACATACCTTCTTAAAAAGTTGGAGATGTTTCGAGTTTATGCCTGAGTGACTTGACTTTGTTGGATTGATGTTCTCATTCCTTCCTTAATAAGAAAAAGCCATGTGATGGTCATGTATGGCTTAAATCATTAAAGGCTATGCCTTGTGTTCGTAGCTTGAGTTAATTGTTAAACTGCTTACAAATATCAAAACCTATGATGAGGCCAGTCTCCAGTACAATAGATCCAAGTATTTATGTTTGGAACTGCACTCCTAGAGAGAATTCAATCATGATTGGTTGTTCGTGATGGCTCTAGTAATTAGGACTCCTTTAGAGGTAGTGTGATGGCTCTAGTAATTAGGACTCCTTTAGAGGTAGTGTTGAAGTGTTTTGAGTGAGGATTCTACTGCTCCTTGGGAAGGATGTTGGGGTTGAGCATTGATGTTATTGTTGCTTTGTCCATAAAGGCAATGATTTGGATTGGTTGGGTCCATTTGTGTTGTTATATTACAAGTTAGATATGGGGTGTTTTAGCGTACGAGATAATGTTGACTTTTTTGGCTCGATATGTCTAGAACAATGCATCTTTTGGCTATAGTTTCTGGGAAAGATAGATCACGTCTAGTAATTCTTCTTGTCTGGTGCGATCATAGTCTTCCTTACAACCATTATAGCTATCAGCGACTGTATCTGCCAATAGCTGAGTGGATCTTTGTGCTTTTTTTCAATAGGGGCAATCTCTTGTGAGGTGCATAGTTTTCCAGAAGATTTTGCATTTGTAGACCTTCCTCTTGGAATGCTTATGCTACTTGGCTGTTGATGATTCATCCTTCGGTGAACGATCTCGTTCCCTTTTTGCACCATTGTTTCTATCTCTTTCATCTATTCCTATTTTATTCTTGGGATTTGGAGATTGCGAAGGTTCACCAGGTTTGGTGGTTTGGCTATATGCTTTGGTAGGATTAGATTTGTGCTTCCATTGTCATGGTATGCAACATCTCTAGAGCTATTTCTAGATGAGTAGCTGAGTTGTTCCACTTCATGATTGAACTCATCTTTTGTCGATGAAGAATTTCTCTTTGTTGGTCTCACCATCTTGACATAGAGGATTAGTTTCATGAGAGACCTTCTGTTATAGGTTACACATTTGTGGCATGGCTCGATCTAGTATGATCAAGTTGTTATATATCCTGTGTGCTTGGGCTTATGACAAGCCACTTCTCATAGTGTAGCTCCTAATGTTTGGTGTTAAGTTCCTTCTTTCATGGGACCATATATGGTGCATATGATCATTTGACTCTTTGTGGATACTTTCAGGAATCACTCCTCATTTGGGATCACTTATATTCTGTGTCAACTTTCTTTTGGGATGCAAGTGCATCCTTTTTTCCCAGACAAGTTTTGCAATGTTGAACTCATTTCCATCCTTTGTGTCCTAAGAGACTAGTGCAGATGGCTTTGGCTCAGAATGGAACATGCAGAACGGATTGTTTGGATTGAATGAGGAGTACTTTGGGTCCAACTGAGCTGAAGTCTTGAACAGAGAGAGGTAGTAACCCCATCTAATTCAAATCTGTATTTAGCTGCATGATCTGATCACTGATGGAGTCCTTTTTCTTCCATTTTTGGTTATGTTCCACTATATGATAGAACTTATCTTTTCCCCATGAACAATCCTCTTTGCTGGTATCACCATCTTAACATAGAGGATTGGTTTTAATAGAGACCTTTTGTTATAGGTTACATATTTGTGGCATGGCTCGATCTAGGGTGATTAAGTTGTTATATATTTTGTGTACTTGGGCTTAGCACAAACCACTTCTCATAGTGTAGCTCCTAATGTGTGGTGTTAAGCTCCTTCTTTCATGTGACCATATGTGGTACATACGATCATTTAACTCTTCGTGGATACTTCCAGGAATCCATTCTCCTTTGGGATCACTTACATTCTGCGTCAACTTTCTTTTGGGACCCAAGTGCATCCTTTCTCTCCTAGACAAGCTTTGCTATGTTGAGCTCATTTCCATCTTTTGTTTCCTTAGAGAATAGTGCAAATGGCTTTGGATTAGAATGGAACATGGAGAATGGATTGTCTGGATTGAATGAGGAGCACTTTGGGTCCAATTGAGCTGAAGTTCTTAAAGAGAGAGAGGTAGTATCCCCATCTATTCAAAGTTGTATTTCAGCTGCATGATCTGATCACTGATGGAGTCCTTTTTCTTTTCCATTTTTTGTTATGTTCCACTGCATGATAGAACTTATCTTTTCCCTATGAACAATCCTCTTTGCTAGTATCACCATCTTGACATAGAGGGTTGGTTTCATTGGAGACCTTCTTTTATTGGTTACACATTTGTGGCATGGCTCAATCTAGGGTGATCAAGTTGTTATATATTTTGTGTGCTTGGGCTTAGCACAAGCCACTTCTCATAGTGTAGCTCCTTATGTGTGGTGTTAAGCTCCTTCTTTCATGGGACCATACATGGTACATACAATCATTTGACTCTTTGTCGATACTTCCAAGAATCCATCCTCCTTTGGGATCACTTACATTCTGTATCAACTTTCTTTTGGGCCCCAAGTGCATTCTTTCTTTCTGAGTCAAGTTTTGCAATGTTGAACTCATTTCCATCCTTTGTGTCCTAAGAGACTGGTGCAGATGGCTTTGGCTTAGAATGGAACATAGAGAATGGGTTGTCTGGATTGAATAAGAAGTACTTCGGGTCTAACTGAGCTGAAGTTCTAAAAAAGAGAGGTAGTATCCCCCTCTTATTCAAAGTTGCATTTTAACTGCAGGATCTAATCACTAATGAAGTCCTTTTTCTTCCATTTTTGGTTAAAGAATTGGAAAAGGTTTACCTCTGTTAGACATATTTCATATGAAATGATATGTAATCTTTGTTGTAGTGCTTGAATAAGATGAGCATTTTGGGCTGACATATCCACTATCTCGACCTATTCTTGGGCTTGGTTTTAGCCTGAGCAATACTGCTGATGGTGCAATCTTCTTTTGGTAGTGTCTGGATGTCCATTATGTAGTCTTCTGACTGTCTTAGAAGTGTTTCCTCCATTTAGCCACGTGGAATAGTTTCCTCTGGATGGTAGATAATGTTTTATGGCATATCTGGAGCTAGGCTCAGGCTATCCTTTTGCAGTTTTTGGTGTGAGGAGAGGCTATTTTTAGGAGTGGTACTCATAGGGGATATTGTAGATAGTGGTAGTACATGCTATTTTTTGGTAGTCTCAAGTTTGGGTGGAGTGGCTGAGGTGGAATTGATTTGAGGTGTATATGAGACTAGGAATCATATTTTCCCGAATAACTTAGAGAACTCACAAACAGATCTCCTTCATCATATCTTTTCCTGAATTCTCTTTCACTATTTCCACTTCGTTTGCTCCTTGGTGGAGGGTTATCATCATCTGCCTATTCTTCTTGATATCCTTGGCAGTGACAATCAAGATTCCATAGAGTATATCCTGTAAAAGGACATTTAAAACCAGTTTGCAACACGTCCATCATGGTCGAATTGGTGTATGCAATCCTGTTCAATCCTAGAAGAACTGAGCAACCAAGAAATAGTATTTGGGTCCATATCATCAAAACATTTGCTGGATGCTGGGTGTATATGGACATGTAGAACTATATGGGTAGATCAATTGCATTCTATAGGATGTGTTATCATAGACTTTTGTATCGTATGGTTAATCATGCAAGAGAGGCTGAGAATGGTCTCTCAACTCCTCATACTTGGTGACCCAGGACTTAGGACTAAGCCTCAGAATTTTATTCTTGGGTACTTGTCTTGATAAAAGTACATCTAGTGGTCCCTTTGGTAGCATCTACATGTAGCAACAACTAATTGTTACCACTAGGGAGTATGAGGCCCATGGGATGGTTCTGAGCTCTCCAAGTTAGCTGCTAGTATGGAAGCATTACCTGGATAGCATCTCTAGCTCTTGGAGCTCCAAGTATCTGGACCTGGATGTTTAATGCCTCCATTAGGTACGGATCATGCAAGGATATGTTGAAGTTGGGTTAGATCATGACGAACATAGTCCTGCAATTTAGGGAGTTCAGAGGTTCTTAAATTCATATGTTGGTACTCATTGTACTAGGTACCCAAGAGGAAAAAATGCGCCTCTATGGGCTGGCCTATTTTTTTGTGATACATCGACGCAACTTTAATGGCACCAAAATGGATATGCGTGAACCCTAGTTTTTTTTTATTAGCGTGGATAGTCATTTGGCATCTGTAGTATGATAAAGTGCTCTTCTTAGTTCACAAGAATAAGGTGCTAGTCAAGTTATGAGGTAGCAACATGTTCTTTAACTCCTTTAGGTTTTTGTTGGCCTAGGGAGTAGATTTGCAACGATGGGTTACCGTTCCTTTTAATAAAGTCAGATATAGATTCAGTAGAGGTAGATATGTAGTGGAGATTTTCTTTTTTTGGGTAATACATCTACTTCATAGAGATAGTCATATTTACAGGAAAAGGTTTTGCTCTAGGTAGGAGTCATCTCTAACTTGATTAAAGACTTAAAAAGACTATACTCTGAAGGTAAAGACATATTTACAAGAACTAGAAGAAGAAGGTAAAGACTTTGAAATAGACATCTTTTTGGAGATTTTTTGGACTATAAAGACAGGCACACGTATTTTTTCTAAAGATCTATGGACAAACTTGATATTTATTCTAGGGATCTTAGGAAAAGACTAAAAAACTATTTATGTAAAGATTGTACAGAGATCTATAACTAAAGACTTAGAATATAAACACATGAAGTGGAATTATAGTCTATGGATAATTTTATTGCTATGGACTCAATGTAAATACACAGAACAAAATTAAACACATAACTGAAAGAAAATGAATGAATAATAAAGGTATTGATAAAGCATGAGAGATAAACCCTATGAAGACCTCATTCCTCCCTCCAGGGATGGAGAAGGGGCAAGCTCTAATGCCATGTAGGGTTAAGAGGTGAGCTGGGGCTACAAGAGAATACTATAGACAGGATTGCTAGGACGGGAAACCAGCCCCTTTTCGATCTAAGAGGGAGGAATGAGGTTTTCATAAGGTCTATCTCTTGTGTTTTGTAGTGAACTTTATTATTTAGTCATTTACTTTTAGTTGTGTGTTTACTTCTAGTGTACGTGTTTACTTTGAGTCCATATATTTAAAATTCTCCATAGACTTTACTTCCAGTTCATGTATTTAAACTCTGAGTAATTAGCCAGAGATCTCTGTACAGTCTTTACATAAATAGTATTTAAGATCTTTTCCCTAAATCCTTAGAACAAATATTGATTCTGTCCATAGATCTTTAGAACAAATATATGTGTGTGACTTTATAGTCCAAAAAAATTCCAAAAAGATGTCTATTTCGGAGTCATTACCATCTTCATATGGTTCTTGTAAATTTGTGTCTTTACCTTCAAAGTCTAGCCTTTATAAGTCCTTAGCCAAGTTAAAGATGATTCCTACCCGGAGCAAAACTCTTTCTTGCAAATAAATTTATCTCTATGAAGTAGATGTGTTACACCCAAAAAAGAAAATCTCCACTAGGTTCTACCTCTATTGAACCTATATTCTGCCTTTACTAAAAAGACCTATAACCCTTTGTTACAAATTTGCTCCCTAGTCCAACAGAAACCCAAAGGAATGAAAGGATATGTTGTTTCCTCAAAACTTGACCAACACTGTATTCTTGAGAACCAAGAAGAACAATTCATCACACTACAGATGCCAGATGACTTTCAATTACAGTGAAAAAGCTGGGGGTTCACCCATATCCGTTATGGTGCCATCAAAGTTGTGTTGACGTATCACAAAAGCAAAGGCCAGCCTGTAGTAGCCCATCTTTTGCTCTTAGGTACCCAATGCAACTAGTACCAACCTGAAAATTTAGGCACCACTAAAATCACCCTTATTGCTGAGACTGTGTTTGTCATAATCTATCCCTCCTTCAACATGTCCATACATGATATGTACCTCACGGAGGTGTTGAAGATCCATGTCCAGATACTTAGAGCTCTATAAGCTAGAGATGCAATCTCGGCAACTCTACATTACCAAATAGCTTAGAGTGTTTAGAATTATGCTATGGACCTATCACTCCCTAATGGTTAAGCTGGTCTCTTCCTAAACATAGATGCCACCAACAGAATGACTGAGTGTACCTAGATCCCCAGAAAAATCAGCAACGAGGAAGTCATCAACATTCTCCCTACCTCGTGGGTCATAAACTATGAGAAGTTGAGAAATTCGCCTAATCCTCTCCAGTCTACTAAGCCTACTTTCACTATAAAACCCGATGAAATAGTTCCGATACGCTTTGAACACTCTTACCTCAAAAATCTTCATAAAACTGCCTTCTCCATAAATATGTACCAACCCTAGGTGATCACTCAAAGCTTGCAAATCCAAAACTTATATCTAAGTTTGGTATCCGTTCGTTCGACAATTGGATTAAGTAGTTCGCTCTGATGGTCAGGACCAACTTTGGTTTTAAGTGCCCCTTTACAAGACATGACTCTTTGGCCTTAAACTGTGTGACTACCACGAGTGTCAAGAAGATGAGAAAGATGAGTATGAGGATGTCTCTTAACCCAGCTACTCAAAGGAAGCAGGGGTGATTGTCATCAGCATAATTTCCCAACTTTAAAGATTGGGTCAATCCCACAAGGAATTATTGTTCAAGGAGAAAGTGACTTGTTAGGGAAAGTAATTGTAAGATTTGGGGGTTTGTAATTATCAAAATAATTATTCAGCTAAACCAGTTTTAAATAACGATTTAAATAATAATTAAGGAAAGATGTTGGGATATATAGAAATATGAGAAATGATCCACCAGCTGGGTCTAGATACTTGACTAAATAAGTTGATGTTAACTGAATAGGCTAGTTTGCTTATAACCATATTAGTAATGATACAAGGGTGTTTCACATAAATCAACTAAGAAATCATGCGCGAACCACTAAGGTTGGACATTGAATTCATGGTTGTGGGCTGCAACTGAAACCCCAAGAGGTTTTCAGCCATTATATCCATTTCATACACTAATCATTCCGGTTAAGGCAATAATCAGAGATCTAAAGTAATGGCGCATGTTTGCAACCTTGAAATTATAGATTAAACATAGGAATACATATAAATTTATTCAAATCAACTATAGATAAGTCAAGATATCAAAGATCCAATAAATAAATCAAAGACCCATATCAATAGCACAACCCAACATGGGGAGTTTCAACTACACACGCTAGAAATTAAAGATTTGATACCATGCATAACAATAACAGTCATGAGTAACAAGATTGAATACAAATTAGTTGATTATCACCAGCCAATCTTTTCAAGTTTTCTTCCCAAAAGCTTGAAAACCCTAATTCCCCTTTGTACTCTAAGAGGAAATTTTTATGTACTACTACTACAGACTAATTATTCTGATATAATATGAACTGGTATGTACAATGTTCTTTATAAAGCTTCTTATATACTCTATGCAAATGTGTGAAAGTTTGTGCTATGAAATGCTATTCGGTAGCCAACCATCGCCGGAGCACTTTGGCGATGTGACAAATGTGTACTTGATCGCTTTCCCATGCATTATTGTAAGTCTCCTTCTTTTGCAAAATTAGGCTATGACTCTTTGCTCCATTGATACGATTCAGTGATATGCCAAAATATTTTTTATATTTCCTTCCTGTCAATGTTTTGGAGAATTAGGTGCTGTAACTTTATGTAATCTCTTGTACAATTCAACAGATCATTGAGTACGCTTTGCATCATTGAATCTGACCACCTTATTGACTTGACTGGGAACCTTGGTTGCTGCAATGGTAGGTAATCTCCTTGAATATTTAGCAGATCGCTGAGTATGTTGGCGATATCACTTTTCTCTACATTTTTGCACTTTTTCTCACTTTCCAAGATTCCACCAAGTATTGTCCATTTGTGTACTTTTACTCCGATTTTCTAGCATAGCATACATATATTTGTTAGAAGTTGGAAATAATAGCACACTAGGGGAAATGTTTCTTTGCAATCTCTCCCCAAAATGAGTGTGAAATATGGACTAATCAACACCTCTAACTTAAGCCTTTACTTGCCTTCAAGGAAATGAAACATCTGTCCATCCAATTTAGAGTTTATAAACAAGGCCAAAGGAGTAACACATACATAAGTTTGAAGCCTCGAGAGATGACTATGGAGTAATAAACACATGGCGATGCTAACAATTGCTCATGTAGATGTTAATCATTGCCTAAAAGCATTACCGTTTTCCCTCATGTCAAAATCTTAAACACTCAAGATTATGATATTGCTTTTAATGGATCAACTCAACTCTCACTTGCCCAAATGAGGAATAGTATGTAAGCTTCAACCCATAGGCTTGCCCTTATTCTGAATCGGAGTTCACTTGACTTTCTTCCGGAATGGGATCCCAAAGGACTTTGCTAGGACTATAATGTAGGGTAAAGGTTAGGTAGGGTAGCATATGGTCAATAATGGATCATCCCTCCTTAAATTCTACATACTCTTTTCAGGCTCAAAGATTCTTTTGGTCCCTTTTCCATTCATCTCCTTTTTGGCATCTCTTTTGCTTTTAATTCATCCTTTTAAGTGTCTCCCTTATGCATTTTTTTTCATAACAAAATTGTTTTTGAAGGGTCCTCAATTTTCAAGCATTGTTTTTCACTTTTTATTTTCATTCATTTCTAGGACTCGTCGATGTGTTTCTTTCATTCTTGCCAATTATTTTTCTACTCTTTCATGGGATACACTTCTTTCTTTCTACTAACACCCCCAACTTGGCCTTTGGCTACTACTTCGTATTTGAAGCTCAAGGAGGAATCGGTACAAAACAAGAATGAATTGTCCTTCACAAACATAAGTCAAGGTCACAAGGTTGCTAAAGAAGGGATCAAGGCTCAAATGGGATTCACTAAGGATTCATTTCACTATCAAGGGATTTCACTATGGTCAACTTGGACTAATAGACCCAAAGAATGCCTTAGATCCTCTCCTAATCAGGAATTAACCATGTTACTGCTTCAAACAAATCGGGAAAGTTTTTAGATGTTGCAAACAAGCATTTCAAAAAAATAACTAATCCCACATATGCTAATGGCTTCACATTCAAACAATGGCAACACATTTGCAGTTCTTTGATCATCGCATATCTAAGCTCAATTGCTCTCATAGTTAACTCAAGATTCCTCAAATCTATTCATAGATTGATTTATCACGGAAAGCTAATTAGTGAATACATATCCTTATTTATGGCACCATCCAAATCAAATATATAAAAAATTGATGCCCAAATTCCTAAGTACTAGAGACACAATATTAACATTCGCACGGCTTGTCATATATGCATGAGGTTTGCAAAAAATTCAATTCTAAGACATCATTTGCAATCATTCATCCATTCGACATAAAAAGATAAATGCACTAGGGTTGGGATTGAAGAGAGCTCAACTTTGTCGGGTTTCCCCGGATGGGTTGGGATTGTTGAAACGATGTGTTCTTGCCTATTCGTAAATTCTTTTTCCCTACTTGGTTTGATCTTTTCCCTCATAACATCAAATTGCTCGGCCAAAGTCTTCTCTTTCGCCTTCTCAGTTGCTATTATATGAGGGTCCTCCAAAATATCACACTTGTTTTTGAAAACCTTATCACTAAGCAACCCTTTATAGGTTTGTTAGGGACAATGTTTTGTCTTGAATTAGCCCTGGAGGTTATTTCCTTGTTGATCCTTTGATGATGGATATTTGCTTTCTGCATCAAGGAGCCCCAAAGGCCCAAGAATTTGTGCACATAACATGCCTATTTTCTTCCCAAATCACATCACACCCTTCCTTATAAGAGATTTCAATCTCAAATGACCTATGGAATAAGACAAGTGGCAATTTCAACAAACATTAAGGCAATTGAGGTCATTTAGCTCATGTATCATACTTGGTGAATCATCGAGCTGGATGGGCAGTCTAAATGCCATTCGCCAAAAATAGCAGGAATCAAGAGAGGAGGGCTGGCAAATTGGCAATGCCTTAGAGAGGTTTGTGAATCACCGATTTACATTGGCGATTAAAATTCCTATCACCTTATATCACAGAAACCAGCTGTCAATAAGGTTGAATCAATAGAGATGAATATGTATAATCAGTGTATTGCCTAATATTCTTCAACATTCAATTGATTAGTTCTAACTCAAAATGACAACTAATATCTCACTCCCCTCAAGTGAATAATATGAACTTCATATAGCCCAACTATGAATCAAACAATTATTTCTAGGCTTAATAATAGTGAAATAATGTCTTTTTCTTAAGAATGACATCACCCAATCTATCATAGGGCAAGTTGAAATTGCTCAAACCTGCCCTATTAAGCACTCAGACTTCACCCTATAGATTCACAAGCTCAAGAGTTAACCAAAATGAAAAAAGCATCAATTTCTCATTGATCTCAACTCGATTGGCATAGATTCTCAAATCCCTCAGGTCTATTTTCACAATAATACCAAGTTTAGTAAGAACAAAGCATATGCTTGAAGCTCCACATGTAAACAATGGCAAAGCATATGACAATAGTGACATCGAGCAAATTGATTCCACTAAAAAGAAGAAAAAAAAATAATAAGTAGCGTTCAACTGATGAGTGTGAGGAGTGAGTATGGAGAGTGAGTGTGTAGGAAGAGAGAGAGAGTGAGGGAAGATAAAAAGTGAAACCCATTTAAGAAAAAGAGGATCAGACTCTTCATCTTCCATGTCACTATTCATTATAGTAGGGAGTATTCGGGTGTCCACCAGTTGCATATGGGACCACCTTTTTTCCTTTCATTGAAGTCGAGTCCACGCACTAAAAAGAGGGCTAACCAAGTGTAGTTGTATACCTTCGGTGATATGCCCAGTTGGTAATTCCTTTCGCTAATTCTGCAATGACTCACTCTACAACTTGATCCTAAAGAGCGGCCAAAAGTAGCATCACCCTCTGCATTTGGCGATCCACCAACTTCGCACCAAGTTTGCCAAGTATTGTAGCACTATTAGTTTCTTCAAGGGTTCCAATATTTGCTCAATTTCAAGACCGCCTTTCCAATTCAAAGATATGCTAAATTATTTTGGAGCTCATCAAATTTAACAACAACTAAAGGGCCTAATTTGAAGTCAAAAGATGGGCTAATCATCCGTTGCCCTTCTTACTCACCGATGCACCATCTAGGTCCTTAGATCACCAAAATCAATAGCATATCCAAGGCTAACTTTTGATCCAACAAGCGATCTAGATCAAGATCGCCAATGTCATTAGACAAACACCCTTTGTGCATGCATCTTCACTTTTCTTCCTATGTCACCCTTCTCAATACAAACCTACAATCATTAACACACATAGTATATTATTTTTACTATTCACTTGGGTTGGTGTAACACCCCACAACTTACAATATTAGCACAAGTCAAATGAAACATATCATGGTTTGGACAAACTGACGCTAACTTTCAAAAGTGCTCGAATCTTGCATTAATGGGCTATATGTGCATCTAATGCTTAAGAGGGTCAGGTGTATACATATTTTGTGTCGAATTGAGGAGAGAATGGCCTTAAAATAAAGTGAGAGAATTGAGGTACTTGTAGGACTTAGAAGCTAGCAGGTGAGTCACCTAATTGCTTATCTTAAAATCGCTAGTTAAACGGAGACAAGGCTCGATGTCGAAATTGTCCAAGTTCGATTTTTAATAAAGTCCGTATTAAAGGTGTACCTTGGACCCATGTTTTATAATCACAAATGGTATATATGTTCAGCCCAAGATAGGTATTAAAAAGGTCCTAAAGACAATACAAAATACTTAGCAAATTGGGCCCAAAACTAAGAAATGTTGGCAAATAGGAAACCCAAGTCCATCAAATTGGAGACCCATTTTGGCCCAAGTTTAATGGACAAGCAGCTGTATAAACAGCTTATTAATGTGTGGTGTGAGATAGTTAAAAGACCAAGAGAAGGTCGGCCAATGTGATAATATAAAGAGGGGTCATAAGCAGCAAATATCCATTCATTTTTATCTTGGAAAATTTCTGCTTTCTCCCAACATTATTGTTCTCCTTTCTTCACCTTGCAAAGAAGATAAATAACTCTCCTAGGGTTCTTGGAGAAGTCTTACACCTTGAAGTAAGTGGTAAGTAAGTTTACACATGTGTTTAGTATAGTTTTCTTATGAAAAACAAGAAGTATATGTTAATATGTTGGTGCTGGAATTTCTGGACAGATTGTGTACTAGGGATTCTTGTGTACTTTTCTTGTTAATTAAGAGGTTTTATCTTGTTGGCTGGCTTTATTATGTATTATTACTTAATTATTAAGCAAAGATTGGTTTTACATAAGTGTAAAAAGGCTGATTAACTACTCTTACAGTCCACAAACGTGAGTCGCTATGTGATATCGCAATTATGTGCTTCGTATGAACTTGTAGACTGTTGAAGAGCAAGCTGTTGCTTCACGTCCTTAATAACTGATTTGTTGCTGTTATGAAACTTGTTCATAGCTGTTTTTTTGTATGAATGTTTCTATAACAGTTTGGTTAAAGTTGGAATAGGTTTGGATTTGTCAACGTCGAAATGTAGCGAAGGAAGGTAACGTTATGCTGTCCATTTTTAAATTGTGTGGAATTGTGATGTGTTAAGCTTTGAGGGCTGTTGTAAGGATGTTATAGAATTAAAATAGGCTGTATATAGTGTGTATCTAATGTGTATTAGAAAATACAATTAGGGGAGAAAAAGATAAAGGAATACGCCCGGGGGTATAAACACCCGCTTGCTGCCCGTACATTATTTTCTTATGTGATTGAGAAGCCAAGATGTATTCATTGGCTTCTAAAGCAAGTTTTATCCTCTACTATGTTGTAGATATGTATTTAGAGGAATGTAAGGTTATCTTGAGGTAGTAACGAGGTCATACAACGAGGTATGTAAGGTTACTTGATTTCTTATCACTAGGCATGAAATATAGATCTCTCCTTGGTACATAAAGGCATTCACCAACTCTGACACAATTATTAACCATGTCTCCACTTTCGTACATGTTCATATGATTCCATATATAGCACTTTCAAACTTGCTAAGATACTTTGACACCAAGTTACATGTATTCCTGTTACAAAATAAAGTTCACAAATTATTCCAATTCATATGCATTTTATTATTTACGTAGCGTATTCTTTTCACAGTTATGTTGCCCTGTGTGATTATCCACATGTCAGATGTTACATATATAGTATCATAGGTCCAATATTATGGCCACCAAAAGAATCATTTCAAAGGTAATTGAAATATATAGTATACAGTTTTGATAGGTGGTTGCCCGAGGGGGTTCGTGAAGAACCTAGCATAGAGATGATCTCGATACAGTATTATGGGTGGTAGCCCGAGGGGGTTCATACAAACCTAGCATAGGGACGATCCCAATACAGTTACCACTAATTAGTTGGTTATATGATTACAGCTGTGCACAGATTTTACAGTAAAGGTAAAGTGATATAGAGGATGTAAAGTACATGATTCCACATCATAACTAAGGGTGGTCCCTGATCTTTCACAGATGCATAGTTTCATTTGAGTTGTTACTTTATATACAGTATATCCTGCCTTACATACTCAGTACATTATCCTGTACTGATGTACCTTATGGGGGACCTGTATTTCATGCTGCAGGTACAAGTGCTATTAGATCTCCCCAATAGAAGTACAGGATATTCAGCTGCTGTCATCAAGCTCCAGGTTTCTTTGGTGCTTTGTACATGTCTAGATCTTACATGTTTTTATTGCACAATTTGTTGAGGCGAGGCCGGTCCCGACCTTTGTTAGATGTTTTTCTTTATTTAGAGGCTTTGTAGACTATGTAAAGCACAGTGAAGTCATGTCTCGCAC
>JAOTQJ010203490.1:0-19688 GCA_025642045.1 Solanum sejunctum | reverse complement strand
CTAAAAGCCTGTGTTGAGTGGAGATATTTTCACTAGGAATAACTTTGCAATCCTTACAAAGACTTCTATCACCCTTTTAGATAAGAAGGTAATCTATCTGCGTCTTAACTATCGTACTACAAAAAGTAATCAAGTGACTTTCCCTCTTCGAGAAACACGAGTTAGCAACCACTAACTCAAAGGCTTTGGCAAAATCCAAGAGATAGGTCCCACTTCCATTTCTTTCACCAAAACCAAAGCCACCATGCATATTTTCGAACCCACTATTAGGAGAACCATGGGACACCACCAAAATAGTGGTTTCAAAAAGTGAGGTTTTTATGGTTACAGAATACTATATCATACCATATAATTAATGAAACAATCAAAACAAACACCGTTTTCTTAATAACCATGCAATACATACATGGAAAAACCATCATCCAAACAAGCTCTAAGGAAAAGCAAAGATTTTTAAAATATGTTTTCTAAAGTTATTATTGAATATTTGTGTGGCTGAGAATCATTTCATTATGGGTAAAATATGAATTTTAAAGGTAAATTATTTTCAATTAGAGTAAGGTGATATTCTTTTTGAGATGGACCAAAAAAAGGATGTTACATAAAATAGAGAATACTTCAAGAGTTCTAATTAGAGTAAAGTTATATTCTTTTTTGGATGTAAAAAAAATTGAGGACCTCTATTATTGACCCATTTTTTCTTATATTTTTCATCACACGTTTGGTACAACATTGGGCCCTTTTATGAGAGGGCATTCCTCTGATTTATTTCATACATATGTTGTTTTGCTGTGCAAAGTTTAGTGTCAGGTGTGAAACTAATTGTGCCATTGTAGTTCTCTTGTCATGTGTTTGATGTTGTTATCATTTCATTTTTGTAGTAGTAATCTGCGTTATACCTCATTTTAATTCACTTTAAAATAGTGTACAACATGTTGATGATTCAAAAATTAATTAACTTAAGGAGTCATCATCTAGTTATTTTTAGAGTAAATTAGGATACCTAAATAATATACTAATGTGATGTTAAAAGTAATTCCAATTAAGATCTAATTAGTGTTATGTGATTTTAGATGAGGGCTCTAATCTATCCTAAAGCAAAGGGGTTAAGCATCCTCTAGGATCCGTACAAAAAGTGATTTTTTTAACCTAAAAAAATCAATACTTCTAAGTTGCTAAAAGCTACCTTTTGACTATTAATTTTACCAAAAACAAATAAAAATAATTCATTTGAAAAAGAAGTATTTCAAGTTCAATTTTCTTAGGAAAGTCATGCATAAAGAAAGGTGTTAAGTAACAAATAAAACTTAACTAGAAAGCATAGTTCTAAGCCCAATGACTATACTAAATCCAATATCTGAACAGCTGGGAAGGTGAACAATTATATATAGCTTTTTTTATAATTTGGGCCGAGGGATACAAAAGGCAGGGCGGTAGAGGCCCAAAACAAGAGACACCCAAAAGAGCCTACAAATGACCCCTGCCCCTCTATTATCCTAACAGTTTCCAAAAAAAGTCTTCTCAAGTACACCATCATTCCATTACTTGGAAGCTCTGAGAAATCTGTCTGCTATACTTCTAGATAATCAATCACTAAATCTATTGATCCATTAAGCCGACTACGCAAAAAGTCCGCCTCAGGTAAGGTTCTAGCCTCTATCTCTATATCTACTAACTCTATCTGTTGACAAAAGAACTCCTATATACAGAAAACAATTATGTTTTACTATAGTCCTTAGTTGGTTTTACAAACTCAAACGCAAATGAAAGCAAAGCATAAATGTAAGTGCAAGAAACTAATATGTAAAATGTTAGTGGTAAGACAACAACACATATGTATGTATAAGAATGAAAAGTTTTAAGTGAGGAGGAAGTGTTAAGACTTTTTTCTGGAATGAGGTAACCTCTAGATTCTAGAAAGATGCAAATTTATTGATCGGTTCTCTGATTTGGACATAGAGTCATATCACGACTCCAAACGCGCTTTCGAAAGTACATGTACCGCAAAAAAATAGATGAAGAAAAGAATCTACAAGCAAAGGAAGTATACTTGAAATGGTATATGAGAACAAATCATTTTATAGAGAAAAAAGAAAATTAGACATGGTGATATGAGGAACACTGCACATGATCACATACTAGTGATTCAGACAATGAAAATGAACCAAGCTGAAAACATGTTAAGGCAAACATATTATTCAAACTCATTTCGAAGATATTCTCATAGAAATCACATAAAATTTGAACCATATTGTAATGATCTCGAAGGTCATTTTTGGCATTTTTAATCAAATTACCATTTTGCCCTCAAAAGTTGTTTGTGTCATTTTTGGTCAAGTCTAAAAGTTGAATTTTGAAAAACTTGTATAAAGTTGGAGTTTTGCTAAAGAAAGACTTTTTAAAGACGTAAAATTGGAAATTTTGAGTTTTGAGGTCATTTTGAGTTTCGAGTGTCGAGTTGTGATTCTGTCGATTCCATCAGCTTCGTAATGCCGAATCTGGTCTAGGAGAACTTGCAGAACTGAATTTGGGGTTAAAACGGAGATTTTTGGCCTAAAGTTCCATTTTTAGTTCATTTTGGATCATCAGTTTGACTTTGGTCAATATTCGAAATTCGGCTCAAACCAAAATTTCGTCAGTTCCAATGGTTTCGGACGGTGAAACTAATGCTAGAAATGCCTTTGTTGCAATTTTTAGAGCTTCCAATAATATTTTGAGTTTTTGAGTCTCAAACTAATTTAAATGATCTTTCTCGGGTTCTGGGCCAAGAAAGTCTCAAATTTGAATTCTGACGATTTCATTACGTTTGAAATGTCGTTTAGATGGGGTTCCACGCTTGGTTTGTGTTCACAGGGTTTTGAAGTTTCAGTTCATCATTTTATTGAAACTGTGTATTGCCAGTGCAACAGGTTTTGGGTGCTGTTGGGCCACTACTTTATGTTCCCAGAGTGTAACCTTCCCTGACCTCCATGTTTGCAGAGTGGAGCCCACATTCGTGGAGTGCAGGTGCCCACCTCTCCGCATTCGCAGGTGAACAGTTCCCATTCACAGTGTTAAGTCTTTTTGGCTTCCGCGTTCATGGAGTATTGATCATGCTTGAACAATGAATCATTTTTAAGGACGGGTTTAAGCCTTTTCCCACCATTTCTAATATTTCAAACTTCGATTTAGAGAGAAACTTCAAGGTTTTTCAACGCAAATCGATTGAGTAACTATTTTCTAACCTATTTTATTGATTTCTATTGATTAATTTGTGTTTTTGAGTCATAGTTCTGGAATTTTAATGGTGAAATTTGGGAATTTTTCAGACTTTGATTTATAATACTAATTTGATGATTTCTACCTCATCTTAACTCTATTTTCGAAATGATTTTCTACGTTGAACTCCTTATGACTTTGAGAATATTTTCATGTATTAATTGTCAGATTGTGAATACTTTTTTTGGCGTGGAATTTTTTACTATTTTACTTCGGATTAATTGATTTTAGTGTCATTTGATTCGTTATGTGATTGTGATGCTATATTTGAATGGATTTTGATAATTTAGAGTATCATAAAAAGGGAAAGCTTTGGATTTGACTTGATTAGAGACTTTATCTAAGGCAAATAGACTTCTAACCTTTTGTTAAGTATGATTGAACCTTGTATGCTCCTATATGTATAGAACTGAATACTATTAGGTAGAATTGTATCATCTTAGCCTTTGATCATGAAATTTCATATTCATTACTTTTTATATGGTGATATCTTGACCTGTGAAATATGTGGCCTCGTAATGGATGTGATCTTGTGAATCATGTGATATTGATATTGAAATGGCACTTATGTTGAGATGTGATTGTTATTGAGATTGTAGTGACCTAGAGACATTGATGATACTGAGATATTGATGATATTGATATACTGATGATATCGAGACATTGATGACGTTGATACTATGGTAATATTGAAATCATGATATTGATACTGTGATATAAATGTGATCATGCACATAGCATCTATTATTATTTGTGCATTGATACTTCTTATGGCTACAGTCGAGAGATGAATAAGGTAATATGTTGGATTGGTGGTCGAAGTCTCTATCAATCGATGTTAGTCGAGATTTCTGTTGGCGAGCTGCAGTAATATGTCGGCTGATATTCGGTCTGAGGTTATTTTTGGTTTCCGAGGTCTTTTTCGGATGGTGAGCATTGGCCGAGGTAATTACTGGCAATGTTCATGAATGCATGGTCTATTTGAGACCCTCATGGGTCCCGTTCTGATGCATATATATATTGATCAGTGAATGTGGCTCATAGTACAGACATGCATCATAGTTATTTGACATTACATCTCATTATTTACATTTTAGGACATCCACATTATATCGTATCATTCTTATTTTGATATTATCTTATGAATTCTTGATGTGAGTGGATAACAATTGTATCATTTGACTTGAGTATCTGTTGAAGGTATATTGAGGCATGATGCTATGTGATGGTTATATTTATATTTTTGTGATTATATATTATTATATTGTGTTGGGACTTTCCTGAGTGCAGGTGTATAGTTCGGCGGTATATGGTTGGGTGTTGAGGAGTACTTGTGTTCTTCATTGCTTTACTTTAGGTTAGTTCTTTTGCTGAGTACCCTGTTGTTTGGTGCTCAACCCTTGCTACATTTTTGTAGGTTGTGAGCCCAGTCCTCCTTGCTAGTTTTCTGATATGCAAGATCAAACTTTAGATCTATCGAGAAGTTGTTGATTGTCCCTTCAGTAGCCTTTCATAGATTGTTACCTTTATGTTTTGTTCTATTCAGGACTAGACATTGAGATATTTATTTCATTTGAGTATTCTGTATTTAAAGGATTGTACATGTGATACCAGTTTTGGAAAGGTTGTAGTTTTGATTTCCAATTCTTATCTATCCCTTTAAGATTATTTTTCTCCCGCTTTTATCATTATGTTGAGTTATTTAGGATTTTGGGTTGAGTCGCTTTAATGGGTTAGGTGAGTGTCATCACACCCGAATTTTGGATCTTGATACATATCATGCTCTTATCAGGAAGCATAACTGGATAAGATTAGCCAAATAAGAACAAGAAAAATTATCCTATTAGTATTATCCTCACAATTCGTTAAAAGAAATAGTAAAGAAGGTTCGGCCATCGATCACGTTTTACTTGTCCTAACTTTAAGTTTTGAGAGACAGAGTTAAAAGAACGATATGCACAAAGGGAGAAAAAAATAAAAAAGGGTTACTTACATAATTAGACTAAGTAAGACCAACAATTATTTGGTAAATTTATTTAAAAGATTATGAGACTGATTTAGAAAGAACTAATGTACAAAATACCAGATCATTTTTTAGGTTAAACTTCGTTAATTTTGTAAATCAAAGCACGTCATTCTTAGATAATAATGAGTTGTGGTCTAGAATGGATTGCCTTAGTATACTCTATAACTTAACAGATAAGTAGAACAAAGGGAAGAATAAAATTTAAATAACTAACAGATTCTGAATCTAATTAGGACAACATTTAAAATTCTATATTTGAAAATATGTATGTCATCGCAAAGCGAAACAAAAATGGAGCTTGATATGAATTCCATAAAGACACACAGTTAACAGGAAGACCTATTTTAACTTGGATTTAGCTAAAAATTGAGTAAATGGTAATGTTAGGCTTAAACAAAAGGTCACAGCTATATAGAAGCATAATTATGCAACACCCTAGATTACTAAAAAATTTCTAGACAAAAGATTGCTCGAACAACGCATCTTCCGAAACGTTTTTGGCAAATTCAAGGCCGAAATGTGATCAACGCGAAAAATTGTGTCAAAAAATATTCTTGATTGATTATTAGAGCAATCGGATCGAAATTGTGTTTTTTGAGGCAAAAACGCAATGCTAGAAAAGTGTCGCGACATGTCCACGTCGCAGGTTTGAACTTGATTTTGGTCCTATTATTTTCTACGGGATCAGAAAATCAATCAAAGAGAGAATTTTTAAAAATTACACATAAAACGCATTTGACAAATGTGATTTATGTGTATTCTTTTATAGAAAAATAGTTTCTGAATGCGTTTTAATTTTTTAGTCAGAAAAATGAACTGAAAGATACAAATCCGCATTATGAATTTGCCCCATTATGGTACCTGACATTTAGTTTTAAAAATTAAGGGCATTCTAGTCATTTCCTCACCAATCCTAGACTAAAACCTGCGTTTTGAGGCCGTTTTCAATCCTATATCAATTCTAAGCGTGAAATTTCAATCATTTACGCTAATTTCTCTTAAGAACTAGGGGTAAGGAGAAAAGAGGAGGCTATGGTTCAAGCAATTCAAGGCTAATCTTCATTGTAGATTCTTCAATCATTATTTCAGTTATGTAAGGCTACCTAAAGTCCTATTTTCGTGCCTAATCTATATTCCTTATCAAAAATTTTAGTCAAGGGTCAAGTCAATTTCATTCCTATGATTTTACAGAAAAATTCTAGAATCATATCATGAAATCCTTGTTATTCTATCATTATCATGCTAAGAACTTCAATGTTAAGTACATCCTTTTAAATTCTTGAAGTATTACTACAGTTACAAGAACCCTAACTAGAATCCATAATTATTTTCCCTATTATGTTTTACAATTACTCTATTATCAAATTAAGATTTGAATGATAAGACATTATGTTCATATGATTATGAGTCTATGGAATTCTTGAAAAGTTATTCAGTTCAAAGTATAAGTTGGTTAAAGAAGTAGCTTAGCATGAGTTATACAAGTAGTCTATTTACTACACTATATTTTGAGCATAGCATGCTAGTTTTAAAAGAGCGGATCAATCAGTTAAGGTATTTTGCATTACATTTCATCATGTCTAAATTTCAGAGTTTGAGAAAGCTTTATAATTTCAAATGCATTATTTTATCAGTAAAGAACATGACTACTTTCTTTCTTTAAAGAAAACATTAACAGTTATAAGAAAGCATTATCAGTTTTGAGGAAAAAAATTTGTTTAAAGAAAATATCTTGAGCCAAGGCTCCAAACAACATATCTTCAGTTTTCCTCCTAATGTGAAACATTCTTACAGTTATTGAGGATTGTGCATATTTTGGGAGTAGTATTGGGCACTGACATGGGTACGAGTTCAAATAACTCCAACCCCAAAAATTATATAACCAACGTAGGATATGATTGTACCAGATATACAACTTTTGATATGCCTTAGACTTGTGTTGTTCAAAGTCTATCACATGTTATGTACTCACTCAATATGACTTAAGAGGCGTAGATCCTTATAGAATGACATAGCAGACTTGGGTCTAATAGAGTAAAGTATCATGAAAAGTTGTGACATGCCAAGGTTGTATTGCACATCATTGTAAAGGCGAAGTCATGATACATTCGTGGCTTCCACGCTCTACCCTATCATTTAAGGTAGTCATGGCTAAAGTCCACATTATGCAGCATTATTGGAGACATTTATGGCTAGAGTTCAACTAAAAACCTTGTTAGATTACATAGACCTGGCCGACTATACTCCTAGTTGGAGGTCAGGTCAGGATCATGATCTGGGTTAGAATCCTGATATGTCTAAGGCTAGAGTCCCAATGTGGTCTAAGATTCTGACTGGATCAAATTACTACACCGGCACTGAGGTCACCTATGCATCATTCAGTTAGGAACCTTTTGGTTTATGTGGCATTGTTAGACTTGTCACAATACAACTACCTTGCATTATTTTTGTTCCTAGGTGTACCTTCTAGATTTATTGGGAGTCGGTTGGCATACAGGCTTAGTTAGTAGGGTCTTACACCTACGTACATCACTCTACTTTTGTCCAAATTTTGGCTACATCCATTGGTACAAATATCCACTATCTTTTTTTGGCAGATTGGGCTGCTTTGAATCTACGGATATACATTACTTGATTTTGGTAGACAACTATTCTAGAATTATATTTTGATTCTTTTTTGCTTTATTTACTATTTTTACTCAGTTGGCCGATGATGCCTACTGGGTACCTTACTTGTGGTACTCACCCCATAACCTATATCTACTTCATGATGCAGGACCCAGTACAAGCTAACACCGTTGATTTTCTTGATATTGTTACTACTCCCAAAGACTTGTGGTGAGTGTCAAATGATCTTGGATCATTCCAATCTCCTTCTGTATCAGTGGACCCATCTTTTTATACTAGAGACTAGCCTTGTATTCAGTTTTGGTCTTGTATATATTTATATATATCTTTTTGCATTGAAAGTTATATCGAGTCTATAGTAACTCTGTACAACTAGCTTTCAGATTTTGGGAAGGTGATTCCTTGGTTGTGTTGTTGCTATAGTGATAGGTTTGTACATATTGAGCAGGTTAGCTTGTTTTATTATCTCTAACCTCACTCCCATTACTAGTCGTTCCGGGTTATGGGTTGACTTGCCTGTAGGCGGGTTATAGCATGCGCTATCATGCCCGTAAAGTCGAATCTTGACAAAAATATAGGAAAAAAGATAAATATAATTCATGCATAATAAGATATTGGGGAAACTTTTCTGACCCTCCCTTTCTTCCCATTTTACTCGTACCTCCCCAACAACCAGAACCTTCTCTTCAAGCAGATGGAGCCACCACAGCAGACCATACCCCACGTAGAAACCATGGGAAGCAGCGTATGGAGCAAACTAGAAATGTCAGCCTTAGAATCAATAAGGCGAAGCAACCAAGACTTGGAGGAGTTGTTGACAAATCTAGAAGAGCGAATCCCAGAGGTGTACACTCTAGAGAACTTACTGATGAGGGACTTTGAGAGATGATACCTTCAGTGATATTAGTTTAATGTCCGAATATGTTGAGGGCTTGTAATCTCAATATTCGGAACAAGAAGAACAAGGTCCCAGCAGTTGTAGCATTAAATCCAGTGATGTTAAAATGCTCATGGAAAGGAAAGTAAGTTTAGGAGGAAAATTCCATACCTCAGATGATGAACTTTATAGTACGGAATGCTAGAGGGGCAAATAGTGTAGTGTTCCATAGGCACTATGAAGCACTGGTAAATATGCATAGGTCGGCTATGTTGGTGCTTTTGGAAACAAAAATGGTCGAGTATAAGAATATCACGGAGGCACTGAAATATGACAACTACATTAATACACTAGCTATTGGATGATCCAGAGGCATTGTTATTATATGGAAAGAGGAATTCCTTGCACTTGACAGTCTCTCAGTCACACCCTAAGAAATTCATATGTTGGTTAAGGTAATCCTCTAAAATCCTAGCTTGAATTTTTCTGCTATCAATGCTAGAAACGATTTTCAGAATAGGCTTAGGCTTTGGAATGAATTTCTCTACTTGTCTAACTCTGTGAATGTTGAATGGTTAGTTGTCGGGGACTTTAATAAAATCTTCATACTAGTGGAAAACTAGGGGCCAATAACATTAACAGAAGTAAGGTCAAACACTTTTAGAATTGTCTTTAGGGTTGCAGACTTGTGGACTTAGGATTCAGGGGTCCTAAATACACGTGGACTAATAAATGGCATAGGTTTACAACCCAACTAATTTTTGAGAGACTTGACAGATGTGTAGCTAATGACAGTTGGATTAAAAAATTCTCTAACTCACTGGTTACCCATTTGCCCCGTACCAAGTCTGACCACTGCCCCTTATTAATTTCCCTGCATAGCTGGACTAACCATAACTCCCCCAAACTGTTTAGATTAGAACCTATGTGGTGTGGGCACCCTTCCTTCATTCATTTTGTTCATAATTCCTTTCCAACCTGTTCTAGTTTGTTAATTTCATCAATGCCTTTCAGACGTGTGACACCAATTGAAATAAGGAGTCCTTTGTCAACATCTTTAAGCAAATGAGACATACCCTGCCCAGATTAGTTGGTATCCAAAAATCTCCTCGATATCGTTTCAGCCCTTTTCTCCTTGTTCTTGAAAAAGAACTCCAAGAGAAGTATGATTACCTCTTACCTGTTGAAAAAGAATTATGGATGATAAAAATCAGAATTTCTTGGCTCTGCGAAGGCTCTGCTAACACCAATTTCTTCCATACCTCAACCCTGACCAGACGAAGAAGGAATAGGATTGCTAGTCTTGAGACAGAAGCTGGAGAGACCCTAAACAACCCTGTAGATATTCACACTCACACTTACTCTTTTTTTGAAAGTCTTTATACCACGAAGCGCTCTGTCAGCCTTAGGAAGCACTTTGAGGACCTAGAAATCTCTGAGCACCTGACAAACCCCTTAGGGATACGAAGATCATTCTATCCATCAAATCTTTCAAGCCCACAAAGCTCCTGGCCCTGATGAGCTACACCCTTTGTTCTTCCAAAAGTACTACGACATACTGGGAAATCACACCATCTTCTTCTACAGGCAAGTTCTTAAGTTGGCTACCATCCCTCCGGAAGCCAACAAAATCATCCTCTGCCTGATTCCAAAATCCCCTGATGCTCGTTGCCTAAAAAACTACAGACCCATTGAATTTTGCAAATGCCATTTATAAAATCATCACCAAAGTCATTGCCAACAGGCTTAAACCTTTCTCCCGAACCTCATAGGGGAAAGCCAAGCTAGTTTTCTACCCAAAAGTAGAGTCGATGATCATTCTATTATGCTTCAGGAGGTTATTTCCCACTTTCTAAAGGTGAAGGGTAAATCTGGCAACATGGACCTAAAAATCAATCTTAAAAAGGCCTTTGATAGAATATAGCGGTCCTACATACGAGACACCTTGGCCTTCTTCAACATCACAGACACTTTTCCAAACTCATTATGTCATGTGTCTCTACTAGCTCCATTCAAGTGCTCATTAATGGACGTACTACTAATGTCTTCTACCTAACTAGAGGAATTAGACAAGCCAATCCTATATGTCACTGTACATATTCATATGTGTATGGAAAGACTCTTTAGGTCCATCCAGCAGCTATCAGAAATAAGCTTTGGAATCCCATTAAGATCTTTACCCGTGGCCTGGTCTCTCACACCTGTTCTTCGCGGATGATCTTACTCTCTTTGCAAATGCAGATGCCATTAACTGCATTATCATTGCAAACATTCTTATCAACTTCAGAACTATTTCTGGGCAAAAGGTCACCCACTCCATGTCTAGAATCCTTTTCTCCAAGAATAGTTCCATTACTACCAAGTCTACTTGCACCTCCTTGCTTGGTATAGAGGAAAAACACACCTTTGGCAAATACATTGGTTTTCCTATCTTTAACAAGCGTCCCAATAATAGTAATTTTCACTACCTGTTCAACTCTATAAGGCAAAAACTAACAGGATGGAAATCAAAGAACCTGAACATGGCAAGTAGAACTGTTCTGGCCAAGGCCACTTTAAGTGGCATTCCTTCTCATATCATGGATTACATTAAGATACCACATGGTGTTACCAAAACCTTGGACAAAATAATTAGGGATCTCATTTGGAGCACTACTTAAGAAAGGAGAAAAATGCATTTAATTGGTTGGGATATTGTCACCCTTCCAAAGGATTTGGGGAGCCTGGGTATTCAGAAAATGGCCACCAAAAACAAAGTCATTCTAAGTGGCCTTGCTTGGAGGATTTGCCAGGGTGGGCCTAACCTCTGGAAATCGGTGCTTCATACAAATACAAAAACCATTCTGCTACAAGAAATAATTGTCATGGTGTCTCTAGGACATGGAAAAACATTCAGGATGGATGGAAATCCATCTCTTCTGCCACGAGGTGGGTGGTCCAAAAAGGAGAGCAAGTCAATTTCTTCCATGACAATTGGGTACGCTACTTTTTCCCCTTAGGCACTGCATTCGGGGTCCCTTGTTAGAAGTGGAATACAATTTGACCGTTATTGGCCTTAGATTGCATTATAATTGGGCTCTAGACAGGTTGTCAGTTGCTTTCCCCCGCGAAATAAAAGGAATTATCCAAGATGTAGTCATCTACGATAACTCAAGTACTCGGGACAAGATGGTTTTAGGGCATCACCCCAAAAAGGGTCTACACAACCTCCTCAGCCTATTCCCACATTGCCAACCACACTCAAATGGGGAAAATATCCCAACCAAGCCATAACTTTAGGATGATTTGGAGAGCCAACATCCCTAATAAGATTAAGAATTTTCATTGGATTCTCTGCCATTAACGGACAAAAACTAATCAAAGACTCTACTCGCTGGGAATGCTAGACTCTCCCAATTGCCTGATTTGTATATATCACAGTGAAGACATTTCCCATTTATTCTTTAAATGTTACATTGTGAAAACAATCTGGAAAGAAGTGTTTCAAAGTCGTAGGCTCATGTAGAACTTTGATGGCAGCACTCTTAATTTTTTTAACTGGATGGACTATTGGAACAAGATCAGTAGGAAACATTGTTTGGGTGTGCTGACCTGGGATACCCTCTTCCCTTACTACCTTTGGCAAACTTGAAGTAATAGAAATATCAACATCTTTGAACACAAATCCAATCCAACCAGTCTTGCTAATACCATAGGATTGGTGAATATATTTGTGGCTCTAAAGCCACACCGAGGACATACTCACCATAATAGAGACACCATTCACATCCAGTGGATCGCACCAAGAAGCTGGATGACAAAGTTGAACACAGATGGTGTTGTTCCCCAAGCACCGGGTGTTGGGGGGTATGGGGCATTTTAGGGATCACCAAGACATATAGGTTATAGGCTTCTACAAGGTCGTGGCTCATACTACGCCGGCCGAGGCAGAGAAGGAGTATCAAAAGTGGGTTAGCATTGGCAATTCAACATGGATTCACATGCTTGGAAATCGAATCGGATGTGCAAACAACACTGGAACACATACTCACAGGTACTCCTTTGTATGACAATTTAATTTTTGAATACAGGTACTTGCTGAGGAAACTGGAAATGTGGGTACTTCATTATGTTTTCAGGGAGCAAAATAGGACAGCTGACTCATAGTAAAGGAAGGAGCAAGCCTAGGAAATTTTGGAAATCTGAAGGTCTTCATAGACACCCCCTCCCAGATTTTGTATTAAATCAGTTAAATATAGACTCAGTGAAAACATCTTATCCTAGGAAATTTGCTACTATTGACTTCTATTCGGAGTGGGTTGTGGCCTTTGGACAATTTGAACAGAGTTGGGATATGGCTTTTGGATAATTTGAACATATTTTGTATAATTATAAAGACTGGAAGTTGCTACCATTAGGTAGCCAACACTACCAGCCCCCTGTGGGCTAGTTTTGCTTTACATATATATATAACTATCCCTTCCATTTGACAAAAAAAAAAGGTATGCGACGTAGACATATGGGTTTGGATTCTCTCATGATATATATATTGATGAAGTAAGGTATTTCACTGCCAACATCAAGAAGATGCAAAGAATACAAAAACCGGGAGGCTGTCACAAAATCAAAATATCTTGAGTTGATTTTGCTATTCCAAAATAATCTCTTTACTGAAAATTCAACTTCTTAAAAAGTTAAAAAAGGATCATATAGTTTAAATGTTGCCTGTATTAATAAGATATTGTTCTTCCTTCCTATTAATTTGTTTATTTTATTTTTAGTATGTTTAAAAAAATATTTTTTTAATAATTTTATAATTATAACTTTTTTATATCACATATTTAAGATTATAAAATTAAAAAATATTTTAATATATATTCTACGCATCTTTACTTTAAGATATAAAATTCAAAAAATAATTACTTTCTTGGGATTCGTTTGATAGCTAATAAAAAAAAAAGTTATTTACGTATTCATTTTTGTATAACTTATTTGGTGTTTTGTAGGTAAGTAGGAATATAATGGTTGGTTGATAGTTTAAAAATCACCGTAACTAATATATATATATATACTCCCTCTATCCCATTTTATGTCGTACTTTTTTCTTTTTGGTCCATCCCCAAAAACATGTCACTTTACTTTAATTGGAAATAATTTAACTTTAAAATTTTTCTTCTACCCTTAATGAAATGATTCTCAACCACACAAATATCTCAAAATAATTTTAGACCACATATTTCAAAAGTCTTACTTTTTTTCTTAAATACTGTGTCAAGTCAAAGGGTGCCTCAAGAAATGGGATGGAGGGAGTGTGTGTGTGTGTGTGTGTGTGTGTGTAAGCTAGAGTTGTATTTGTGTATGGTCAATCATATTTTTTAATTTAATATTTTAGGATAAACACAATAAAAAGTGTAATGAGCATTATACTTTGCACGAACATTAGCTTTTTTTCTTATTTTTATGAATAAAAAAGAATTTATAACTTATTTAATTTGTAGTAATTAACATTAAAAGATTATGCAATCTAATATTCATTTTTAACATTATCCCAAATATAAATATTGAATTAAATAATACACATGTATTAAAAAATAAATACATTACCCTCTTTACTTATATGTGTTAGCCTCACATCAAAAAGTCATAAAAATCAAACATATTTCTGTTGGAGTGGATATATATAGTTAAATAAGATGACATATTTTTTTAATTCACGGATTTAACAACAAAGTCAAGATAAAGCTTATGGAATATAGCTAATATAAAATTAGAAACACTTATACAAAAAAAATATCTTTGAAAACCTTTCTTCAAAACTGCCTCAAAAGCTTGACAAGTTCAAAAATATATTAAAATTGTGTTTTCCAAGTTTAAAATGGTCCACGTACTACTCTGTGAATGTGGGAAGCTATCCACAAACGCGGAGCACGGCATCATCAAGACTTCCACAAACGCTGGAGAAGGAATCCACTTGCACTAGACATCAATAGAAACCAGCAATGCCAAGTCCAATTCCCTGCTCGAGATGGACTTTCGAAAAATAATACCAATAAAATAATATCTCTTAAAGAGTTTTAGAACCCTATTTTAATATATTGATCTAATTTTGACCTGATACAAAATTTTAAAAAATAATGAAAACTTTGGAATCTTGTAGCCTTAAACCAAAAGAATGTAAAAAATATATATACCTAAATATAATTTAATCTTGTGATTCTAAACATGTCACGTGAAAATTTAGAATTAAAGAGTTGACAAAAAGGAAAAAAATTCTTTTTGAAATCAATTAAAAAAAAAGTAAGTCAAATAAATTAAAACGAAAAGCAGTAGAAGTTTTATATTTCCTTCATTTTAAAATAATATTCATGTTTAATACTTTAAAGTTGAATAAATTAATTTAATACTTTAAAGTTAAAATTTAGATTTTTGAAAGACTATACAAAAAGTAATATCTCATATTGATATGATTAAAAAGCATATGTTTGAGTGTTTGTCAAATTTTACATCATTTGAATCTAAAAAAGAAATTGTGATGAGTGTTTTAGAATGAAGAAAGTATATTAAAAAAATAAATCATATTTCGCTATTAAAAAATAATAAATTTTTGAGTTGGAATATAGAATTACCAAAAAGATGATTTTTATAGTTTAAATATTTAAGAATTTGTATTAGAAAAACTAATTTAAATAGTGGAGGTAAAAAAATATTGTGAAAATTGTTATGACAAATGAAATTTACAAAATATATAAATAGAGTTGATAATAGTTAAGCATTTAAATTTATAAGTAAATAATAAAATTAAAATGATGTAAAAAGAATGTGTTATTAACATATTATTACACATATTTAGAGGCAATTGATAAGAAAATAAGATAAGGTTAAGTACATAATATAATTTGTATTGCTCATTGTACAACTCTTTATAACTATGGTTGTCCTTTGATTAGCTCTTCCATGTAATAAAAAAATAGATAGAAATATATATAATAATAGAAAGAAAATAAATATGGGAAAAAAGATGTTTCAAGATTTTTATTTTTAATATTAAATCATTAAACTAATTTATTTTGCCCATGAATATAGTCATATTTACGGAATTGTCATTGGTGGATTCACCTTTCTATATAACAAAAATATATTAGAAGCAAAAAGTTAAACTGCCAAAGCTTTTCCTTTTTTACCACCACGAAATGCTCAATGTTTAAGATAAATAAAATAGAGAAATTTTAACACTTTAACTATACGAATATTTAAATATCCCTTCTAATAACTTTGAAGTAAATTTAATTTCACCCAAAATGCTAATATGGTAAAAAAATTAATTAAAGGTAGGCATATTTAATTATTTTAGAGAAAAGTGATTTTATTTATATATAAAAATAAATAAATAAATAAATAAAAGAAATCACCCCTGCCCCAACTCTTTCTCCTTCTTCTTCAAGGCCCCCCGCCCCTGTTTTCCCTCTTCAAAATACAACCCCCTCCCCTCCCAAAATCACCCACACACTTTTCCGCTTCTTCAAAGTGCCCACCCGTTGTCGCTTCTCCCTCTCCTACCACCCTTTTCTGCACTTTATCGCCCCTTTTTTGTTCATATAATTTTGCAGCTAATAAAATATAAATTTGATTATATATTTAAATAAAGAGCTATTTTTTATAATTTAGTAAATATTTATGATTTATTTTACATGCAAATATGTTCATCCTTTTATTTGTAAGGTTACTAATTATATTTTTAAATAATAAGTTTTTATATTAAAGTATTTATTTTTAGTAAATAGAATGAATAGAAAAAAAATATTAAGAATTAAATTAAAATAATTGAAAAGGGGAGTAATTAGTTTAGATATCATATTAATTTATAAAAGAAAAGAAAGTGAATTAATAATAAAATGAATTAATATTTAATTAAGACTTCTCATAATGAAGATGTGCATTTAATAAAACATGTCAAGGTAAATGGAGCTTTTAACTATTAACTTTAACTCATAATAATATAAAACAATTGGATTCTTGAAGTTATTCTTTTAAAAAATAACAATAAAAATTTTTCATAATCTTTTGAAGAGATAATTCAACCCTACATCTTAAAGTACATTTGATATTTTTAATTATATGTCTATTGATTTTCTTTGTAACTTGGATCAACTTTTATGAAAATCTCATACACTCTTAGCATAATGTAACAATTACTTTAAGTTTATTTTTTTAGTAATAATTGTATAACATATTTTTAATCATTCTAGTTATGACTGTTCTGTATAATAAATATAATTTAAAAAAGAATAAAAAAGTTTCTAAAAAAGATTAATATATGAAATTTATTTTAGATGTTTAACCGTATAGATTGATTTTAGAGAAAGTGTAAATATTTTAACGAATTAGGGTAGAATGATAGATATATCCTTTATTCCTCGTGTTTCATCTTTTTATTAAAAGATGCTTAATTCATTTCATCTTTTCATAAAAGATATTTCTAGAACTATTTTTAGTTTTTTTTTATATTTTTTTAATAGATATTTTGTTAGTATGAAATAATAATTTTGCCTTTGGTCATCCTTGAATTTGCTCTTCTATATATAATAAATAATATATACTAGATAATTTAAAGTCTGTGATACAGGCCCTATGTAAGTTCACATATTATTTTCAGTAAACAACTTTACTATATTATTTTATCATTTCTTTCAAATGTTCATATGACATAAATGTGTCATTTACAATCAAACTTTTTAAAGTTGAATTCTAAGAAATTTTATGCATAGGGGAAATAGAGAAGTACGTTAGATTATGAACTAGCATGTTCAAGCAATATATAAAATATTGATATCTTTAAAAAAATTGTCAATCTTCATATATTTTCGTAAGTGATATTTATTTTCTACCGTTGTTACCTTCAATTTATAATATTTGCCCCACAAATTTTGTATATGATAATATATACAAATCTTTGATCAACTCAAGTATAATTGATTTGTCGTTAGCTTTGTCAATGAGTTGTGATTCATTTTATTATCGTCTTCAATAAGTAGAAATAGTTCTATTTATTTTGATGTTAATATTGAATGTTGTTGTTGTTGTTGTTAATATTGAAAGTGTTTATTAAAAAAGTTAATTTTCTAATTTTATAAAAATAAAAAAATCATGAAAACAACTTTGTTTCTATATATGATATTAACAACTATCTTAATGTTAAATTCTAAATTAAATTTAATAAAATTGATATTGAACTCTAAATATCATGTCGTAAAAGAAAATTATGAATCTTATCCCCGAAAAAATAACCAATATACTTGTTTTTCTTTTTCAGGTTATTTTTTCCTTTATTTATTTTTTAGTTTTTTTTCTTTATATTTTTCAACATAGCCCTTTTCTATTGACATTTTCTTTTGTTGTTCTGCTTTATTTTTTAACTCCTCAGTTTTCTTTATTTTTTAATATAACATTCCTCAAATTTGAATATTAAATTTTTTTCTTCAAATTTTCTCTGTTGAATAGTTTATCATATTTGATATTAAAAGAATATCATACATAAAAATGAAAAACTAATAAATTTTAATATTTCAATGAATACATTATCAACTAATTAATTTTTTGATAGTCAAATATTATTTTCTCTTTCAAACACTAAATTTGATTTTTTTTAAATTAAATAAAAATATCAAAATACAAACTTTAGTAATGATCATATTATTGTAACTTAATACGAAAAATATGTTTATGCACTAATCTTTAAAAGCATTTTTAGGAGTAAATAATCAACTATCCAAACTCATTTTATTTTAAATTAGTTCAAAATTTTCTTTCTAAAATATGTCCAAACAAGTTTATTATTTATTATTGTTTGATAGAAGTTAATCAATAGAAACTCTTTATTTTAACACAATTACAAAACTATCCTTATGGGCTCATAATTAGGGGTGTTCATGGTTCGGTTTGGATCAATTATTGGTTAAAATCATAACTAAACCAATTTAGTCAATTTTTAAATTTCTAAAATCAAACCAAACCAAATAAAAAAAATAACCATCGGTTTGGTTATTGTCGATTTGGATCGATTTGATTTTTTTGAGGTTATTTTTCGGTTTGAAAGTAATACGTTTGTTGAACGCATCTACATCTCGATAGACACAAATACCTAGTACATAAATAATCTACAAAAAGTTATTGTGGATTCAATTAAGCAATAGTACTAAAGTTATTATTATACGAATATTTTGATTTAGTTAAGCAATACTAAAGTTATTATACACGAATAAAGTGATTTAGTTGAACAATACTAAAGTTATTATACACCAAAGGTCAAATGTTCTTAAAAAAAACAAACTCAAGCTCAACAATTAGTTATCCGGGGAAGGTGGTACAAGAAAATCATATTCCAAAACACTAACAAACGAATTTTCAAATATAAATGGTAAAGTTAAAAATTTAAATTAATTAAAATATAATAAAATATTTATATATTATTTATGAATAATATATAAATAATTATAAAATTTATATATATAATTATTTGGTTCGGTTTGGTTATTTTTGTGAATTTCTTTTAGTAAAACCAAACCAAATCAAATAGATCGATTTTCAAAATTTAAAAATCAAATCTAACCAAATCTAATCAAATATCATATTTTTTATTCGATTTGGTTGTTTAACCATAACCATGAACAACCCTACTCATAATATATGTAAAGATATTTATGGATTCTTATAGAATTTTATTTATTTTGATCATTAATTATATCATTATTATTTTTGCCCTTAAATAAAGCTAAAATTACTAAAATGTCATTGGTTGTCCATGGATTGACTTTTCTATATAGTAGAAAAATAAATAAATAAATAAATAAATATTTATAAGTCTTGAGGGAATTCATATATTATTTTATATGTAATAGAAGGTGGAATAATTAATACTCCCTC